>CAUYLG010054399.1:0-11750 GCA_963573385.1 Cacajao melanocephalus
GAAGTCCCCAGTGTCTGGGCCATCTTGGACTTCAGCTTCCTAGCTGGCTGAACAGTGGACGTTTTCACAGCGCTGACACTGCCGCACAGCCGAGGCGCCCTCCAGCAGCCCTCATGCGGGCGGGACAGAGGGCTTAGAGCACCTTGCCTTAGGGTCACCTCTTTTCCAATGCCACTTCGGTTCCATACTTCCTGACCTGAGACTTATTAGTAAGAGTAAAGATTATATGATTAGATATGTATGTATTTATGATTACATATGAATAGCTATGTGATTATTTCATGATTATATAGAGGAATCACTACGTAACTATATCTCTAATTCTTTTTTAATTCTGTATTTATATGAGAACAGGCTGAGGCTTCAGGCACTTGCCTCGGCTCTTGTGGGGTTCCCCCAACACCCTGCCCAGGGAAATGGGTAAAGAGAGGGCAGCAGGGCCCTTCACTGCCCCCTGTGGCCGGGACACCCCTCGTGCCCCTGCAGGGGCTGCAAGACAGACTCACCTTCCCAACGCCCAGCTAATCACACAGGCAGCCCCTCACCCACCAGACTCGCAGGCGGGTCTACTGGCCTCTCCTCAGTCTTAACAACCAAAACAGACCTTCCCGGTAACAAGCCAAGCTTTGACACTGCGGCCAGGACCCAACCCAGCAGCAGATCCCACGCTGTTCCTGTTCGCTGTTCATTCACCCAGAGGCCGTGAGTCAGCCCTGGTGGCCTGAGGCCAGCTGAGGAGGCGGCCCAGCCTATGCAGCAAGGCGGGAACCTACCTGTCAAGGGCGGCCAGCAGCCACCCAACCTGGACCATCACAGACCAGGGTAGTCAGGGCAGGACCGGACCCCGGGGTGTGGGCAGTCACTCCTGTCTGCTTACAGGAAGAGAACGGGGTGGTGCCCGTGTGCCCAGCCACTGGGGAGGTGGGCTGAGTACTGAGCTGGGGAAAGAGGGTCCCTGTTTTCAGGCTGCAGCCTGGCCCCAGCCTGTCCAGAGCTGGCGAAAACATGGCATGATCTGTATGCCGGCCAGCTCCGGACAGCTGGGGTCCCTCCCTGCGGCCCCCTTGTCCAGCAGCCTGGCTGGGACTCCCTTGCGGCCCTGCAGCAGGCCTGAGGTCGAGGGGCCTATGGGGGCCTCCGTGGCTGCAGCAAGAGCTCAGGCCCGACCAGAGGCAATCTGCAGAGAGACCCCCAAGGTTCTCAGCTCAGTCACCACCTCAGTCACAGAGGCAGGGGCTGCCTGGATCTCCTGGGATGCCCAGGCCTCCTCTCCCCTGCCCAGCCTCCCCCGCCAGATGCCTCTCCGCTGACCCCTTCCCAGGAGTTCCCTCCCTAGGACCGCTCCCACCAGGCCTCTCCGCGACCTTCCCCAGGCCTCCTGTGCTCCCCTCCTGAGCAGCAGAGCCAGCCAAGCTTCTCAGCTCCTAAGTGGGGCTCTTGCCTCTTTACGAGTCTCCCACCCCATAAAAGAGATCACCGCAGAGCTGTCCAGAACCCCTGGAAACAGCTGGGCCGGCCGGTGGCAGGGTGGGTGGAGAGAGGCGGCTCAGAGCACGAGCAGCCTGGGGGTCGCCCTGGGAGCTCCAGCCACCCTGCCATCCCCCCTACCTCCCACCCACGACCCGGGGCTGAGCCTCTCTGTTGGCTGCAGGGGTGGGGGGTGCCCTGGCCCCTCCTGGACATCCAGGAGGATCAGGCGGGGTTGACAACAAATGCCTGCTGATTAATAAAAGCTGGATGGGAATTTCATAGCTGCCTGGATCCTAAACATTCTCCAGGAACATCTGGCGGAGACTGGGCCCCTGTTTACGTTCGCAGTGAGAACATTTTTTCCGACGCAGCCCCAGCCCGCAGCGATTGTCTCCCTCAGAAGCAGCGCTGGGGACGCCCTCCCGGGCCGGGCTGCCGCCAGCCAGCCCTCCTCGGGCCCAACCCCTCGGCTGACCCTGCAGCGGGGGACCCCACCCCCGAGTGGGAGAAGGAGCCTGAAGCCCGGCGCGGGGAGGGAGGGCGGGGGCGAGTCCTCACCCCACCCGCGGGGAGGGGCCTGGGGCGGGCTCTTCCGCCCCCCCCATTCGGCCCCCTCCCTCCTCCCTCTCCGAGATTCCAAATCCCCCCACCGCACAGAGGGGCTTCCTGGCTTCAAGGCTGGGGAGGGGAGGAGGTCAGGGGAGCGGCGTGGGTCACCCGGGAGGTGGGGGGACCCCCACGCAGCCGCATCGTACTCTGTGGGGACCGGGCTGTGGGCCCCTTCGGGCCTCACCTGCGTGGCCGGGTCCAGTCCCTCCCGCCCTGAGCCCTGATGGCAGTGAGGGCGGGGCGCGTGCAGCCCGAGACCACGCGGGACACGAGGTCGAGCCCCGGGCAGGGGCGGCGGCACCCTCTGCCCTCACCCCACCCCGACCTGTGCCCGGGGCTGCCCCGCGCCACTGCGTGTGGTCCTTATGGGAGCCACTCATTTATTTTTCTTTCTTTTTCCCTCCTCTTCCTTTTTAGTGAAATGCATCAGAGCGGAGGGCAGACGCCACCTCCGATATCCTTGTAAAACGTGCACATGCTGCGAATGCGTGTGTCACCGCGGCCTGCGGCGGGGACCCTCCTCGAACTCCCCTCGCCGGGCCAGCAGCCTCCCAGCTCATGAGGAGGGGGCATCAAGCCCAATGAGCTCATGCTGAGATCCTCGGCACTTTGCACATACACAGGGAAGCCCCAGGTCCCCAAGGTGGTGGGGGCCAGGCTGGGAGGGGATGGGCGGCCACCCCCAGGCCTCCCTCCACAGCCTGAAGGAGCAGGGTGGAGTCCACCATCCTGGGACCTAGGGCCACCCCTGCCAGTTCTCGGCTGTAACCCCTGCCCCTGGACCATGCTCAGGCAAAGAGGGAGAGAGGCCCAAACCCACAGCAGCTCAAGGTTGAATCCCGCTCCAGTTGGGTAGGAGAAGGGTCTGGCCTCTGTGGGCGGGTGTCCCCCACGGCTCAGCTTGCAGTGCTGGGTAATGTGTGGGCACCCAGGCCTCCCCTCCAGAGGGGCACCCAGCACTGCAGGGATGTGGGTGCTGGGACAGGCACTCCCAGCACCCAGACACTTGCTGTAAGTGACAGCCCTGGTGTTCCCTGGTGTTTGTTTTTCCTGCAGAGCTGATCTCAGTGCCCACCTGCCCACCACACAGGCAACTTCAACAAACCCCTGTGGGTAGGCCCAGCCCGGCCTCCCCTGCAGAGCCTCGGAGACCTGCCACCCCCACCGAGTCCAGACACCCACTCGGCCATCCCAGGCTTCAGGTGCCCAGAGGTCAGGTGTCCAGGGCTCAGGCGCCCACAGCCCAAGGGTCCACAGCCCAGGAATCCAAGCCCCAGGTACCCACAGCCCAGGTATCCATGGCCCAGGTGCCCAGGTGCCCACATCCTGGTGCCCACAGCCCAGAGAGCAGCGCTGCAACGGGCGGCGTGTCCTGGGAGGACTCTTCACCCCGACACCTGGCCAGGCCAGCATTATCAGGTGTCACCGCCAACTGCTGGCCAGTATCTCCTGGAGGAGCCCCGTCCTTTGACAGTACCGACAGGACTACCTCTTCTCACTCAGCCACCATCCCTGTGCCCTCTCCCCACCCCATCCCCTGCCCTATCCATGCACCCAGGAGCCTGGGAGGGCATGGACTGCAGGCTCTTACTCGGGGCCAGTCACCTGCTGGACTGAGCCCTCTAGGACACTGCCTCCCTCCATCCCCCCTGGTCTGCCCCCGACACTCCAGCCACTCCCCTCAGATGTAGAAAAACCACCCCCGAGACTGTCCCTGCTACCTAGGCAACCCCCTTGTCCTTCACGGGGGAGGACCTCTGACCCCTCCTGGCCCTTCTGGAGGGAGCAGTGGAGCAAAAATGAAGGCTGAGAGGATGCTGGCAGCCACATAGCCCCAGGCCTCAGTGAGGGGGTGTGGGAAGGAAGGTCTCCTGCCACGCCAAAGGCTTCCAGCAGTCTTCACTCAGGACAGCAGGACAGCATCTGGGAAGCTGGAGATTGGTCGGTGGGAACCACCCCGAGATTTTACGGTCCCCTAGAGGGAGTGCCCCAGAGGGGGAAGGACCAATCCCACCTTTCAAGGTACCCAGGGAACTCTCTTAAACACAGGACGATTCCAGAACCCCGCCCTGGGCCCCTGGCCTCCCAGAATGCTGCGTCTGGAGGTCGTCAGCGAGGAGAGCCCCCAGGCATCACGGGTAGGACTTGGCAGAAACAAAGCTTTTTCTAGAAGACTCTAACTTGCCTCGGGTCAGGGGTGGCCCGAAGGACCCACAGAGCAAGGCAGAAGGGGCGTGGGTGGCCTCTGAGGCTGCATCACAGGGGGGTTGCAGCTTCAGACGTAGTCCCACGACCCATCATGTTGTGAGGACGCTCAAGCAGCACCATAGAGAGATCCCCCACGCAGAGAAACCGAGGCCCCCACCAACAGCTGGCCCCAACTCCAGGGGGCTGGAGCCCATTCCCCTCGCAGAGGCCCCGCCCAAGTCAGCCCCCAATCCTGACCCACGACGACCACAGAGGCAGCAAACAATGATCGAGCAGGAACCAGTTCACTCAGGTTCGGAGCGTGTGGTTCTGCACCCAGAATACACACCCTTAAAGTCTGTTGGCAGGTGATTTCCTGGGCATCCATGGGTGTGACTTGCTCTGCTGCTGGGAAGCTGCTCCAGGGCCCGCTGAGGCACAGGGTCACACACACGCTACACCCAGACATGGATGGCAGAGGGAGGGCATGGCCCGAGAGTACAGCTATGGCACCCAGGGCCAGGGTGGGGCTTCCATGTGCCCACTGGGACACCAGAGGGACTGCTCATCTACTCGCACCATGGCCAGGGGGAGGCTCCAGGCCTCCAGGGCAGAGAGAAGATGGTAGGACCTCAGGACAAAGAAATGGGATTCAGGGGCCACCTGCAAAGTCCTTCTGCAGGTGGGGGGCAGGTTAGGAAGGCTGGAGGTCGTGGGTGTCCTGATGGGGCCCTCCGTGGGAGGCCGCAGGTCCAGCGAGCCACCTGTCTATCCCTGAACAGAGATAAGAGTACCCAAGTAGGGGACCACGCTCCCCTCAGCCCCCTTGTCTGTGGCCACCCAAGCCCAGGGACCACCCTGTGTGCAGACAGGGAAACTGAGGCTCAGAGAGCTGGTGAAAGCGCTGACTCTATATGGCTTCCTCAGCCCCAGGATCAGCCAGAGGTGCTCCTGGAGTTTAGGGGAGATGACATCCATCTCTTTGCCTATCCAAGGGGTGGAGGAGCCAGGCCCAGGTGGGGCAGGTGGGGAAAAGTTGGCCTGGCACTTCTGGGCAGCGGATGAAGCTGCATAGTCTGCACAGGAGGAGACGGAAGAGCCAGCTTGAGCTCAAGCAATGTGTGCGCACACATGAGTGAGCACACACACATGCACACACACACGCACATGAGTGAGCACACACACACACACACGTGTGCCTGCCAAGTTGGCATGAGCTTGGCCTGGGACTCCCCAGCCCGGCCTCCCCCCGTGCCCCAGGGAAGGCTCCGTGGGAGGCCAGGCAAGGCCAGCTGCAGCTGCACCCAGGCCAGCCCTGGGGCTTGGCTCCCTGGAGGGCGGCCGTGGGGGCCGAGCATATGTGCTAGAGGCCCCGCCACCCCTGCATGGACGCAAGGGGGACTCCACGCCTGATTTACGACGGGGCTCCCGCACATGTGTCGAAGACGCCGTGTTAAGCACCAGCATAAAAATAATATATAGGTGACCGCAACGTTTTTATGACCTTCCTCAGCCCGGCCTGGAATGCCGGGATCCAGCAGGTGAAATAACACACATTTCGGCGGCTGCAGCCGCAGCGGCCCAGGGCAGGCAGGGAGTCAGGGAGGCTGCGTCTGGCCTCAGCCCTGCGGGTAGCCTGCGCTGGTGTGTGCAGGGTCAGAAGAGAAGGCAGATGCCAGGATGGGGTTAAGATGGAGCCCCAGAGGACTGAGGACACACAGCATGGTGGGGTGGCCTGGGGGGTCCTGTGGGAGGGCCGTCCAGCAAGGGCTGCAGTGTCCCTTCTGTTGACCGTGCGCCTGCTTTCTGCCGCAGGGGACGGGAACGCAGTGTCCCACAGACAGGCTGCGGGAGAGCCTTCCAGAGCCTGCACCTGCTCTAGGGTCCGTCGTCGGTGGGGCCGTTGCCCCAGTAGAGCACAGCCCTTGAATTGGTGATGACCTCAGGCTGCAGCCGTGGGGAGGCTGGGGATGCCCCCAAGTGAGCTACAGTGAGAATGCAGCAGCCAGCACTCACCGCCTGACAAACGCCCACTGAGCGCCCCCTGACTTCAGGTAGGAAGGGCCAGGAGCCCTTCTAAAGGTGGGGCCAGCAGGGCCTGAGGGTGCAGCTTGGGGCCACGGCACAGGCCACGTTTGCACCATGAGGACACTGGGCTTGCAGAAGCGGCCACAGCAACACCCCCGTCTGCTCCCAACCATGCGCTCTCTCTGTCTCTGCCTCTTTGTCTCTCTCTGTCTCTGTCCCTCTAGCTCTCTCTGGGTCTCTCCCTCCCTCCCTCCCTCCCTCCCTCTCTCTTTCTCTTTCTCTCTCTGTCTCTGTCTCACCTCTTCCTCTCCCCCCACCCCCCACCTGCTCTTGGAGCCAGTGCCAGGTAGTCAGGAAGCCCCTGGGCATCGGGTGGCCCCGGGCTCTGAGATGGCGCTGCGCTGATGAGTGAGCGGCCGTAGGAGGCGCCGGGAGCACAGAGCCCTGGATCCCACCCAGCCCAGAAAGGAGAAGCGGAAGGAATTCCGGGAATTCGCAGGGAGGGGTGGGAGGACCGAGGCGGGCGGCTCGGGTGGGGCTGAAGTGCCTGGCAGTTCTGTTCTTCTTGCTTCTCTGAAGTCTGCAGTAGCACACGGCACATTTAGGATCAGAAAAAACAACTTCTAACCCCGAGGCTCCCCTGCCCTCAGGCCAGGGACTGAATATCGCTTCTGGTTCTCAAAGCCTGTGTCCCCGTCACCCCAGCTGACCACCTCCAGCCCAGGCCCCCCTACTCCCCCTCCAGCCACCTCCTCCCTGCAGCCACCCAAGGCTGGCCTCCCGGTGGTGTCCCGTGAGCACTTTCGGGGAGCTGAGCCGACGACACCGCAGCACCCGCTTGCTGGGGTGTGGGGAGGGCAGAGGGGCCAGACGGCTGGGGGCCCTTCCACCTGCAGTGCCCTGACGGCCATCAGAGGTCCTGGGCCTCTATGCCTGGCCCAATGAGAAAGGGCCTCTGAGACTCAAGCTCTTCTGTCTGAGGGCCCAGGAGAGCGAGGGAGTGGCGTCCTGGACAGGGACTGTCTGGGAAGAGGAAGGCCACAGGCTAGCAGGGCCTGGGAACCCCCAGTCACTCTCCAGGCTGCAGTTTGACACCACAGGAAGGCCGCGGTCAGGCCAGAGACTCCCCAGCGCAGACTGTGGGTCCTGCCAGGGCCCGGCATGCTTGCTGTGCTCACCACGCTGGGAGGGCAGAAGAGGCCGGCACTGACCTGCCCTCACCCCTAGGTCAGGACTGGCTGCAGCCAGAGCCGTCCACCACCCACAAGCCAGTGGCAGGTTCTGGCCGTGGCCCTGCTTGGTCTCCAGCCCACGTGGCTGGGGAAAGGGGAGTGCTTGCGGAGGAGGAGAAGGAGAATGCAGGAGTTGGGGGCCTGAGTCCTGAGTCCCCGACTGGCAGGGGACCCTTTCTGAGTGTGACATCCACAAACCTGGTGGGATCCTCCGCTTGGCCAGCACTGCCTCCTGCAGGAAGCCCTCCAACCATTCCCTTCTTCCATTTGGCTTTCTCCCAGAGACTTTTGGGGTGTGACAGGGGTTTCCCAAGGTCCTCAAGGCAGCACTTGGGGGCTGTGGGCAGGTAGGGAGCCCCCAGATGTCTGCCCCTGCAGACCCTCTTCTATCATGGAGACTGTTCTGTCCTGGCCGCCCCTCGTCCACCGGCAGCTCCACCCCACGCATCACCGCGTTCTCAAACGTTCACAGCCTGAGTCGGGGGCAGCAAGACCAAAAGCACAAACCCACGGTGAAGGAAACGAACTTATCTGTTGTGGCATCTTGGACGTTCTTCTGAACTGTGGAAGCACAGCCGGGGGCGGCTTCTCTCCGACTGCATGCAGTGTTTCCGAAGGAGAGGGGAGCCAGTGAGGTGGAGTGGCTGCAGCCTTTGGGTGCTGGCATGGGACAGGTGGGTGCTCAAGAGCCCTGGAGCACAGATGTCTGTGCTCGACTCTGCGCACGGCCCAGGCGCACGGCATCCACGGCTCTCGAGCCACAAGCACACAGCCAGGACACAGGACAGGTGTGGTACCCCATCCCAGGACGTGTGGTGCCTGCAGGCACCCGCCCAGGACCCACGGTGGCCACAAACGCACCCACGGCCCTCCCACGGACTCAGACGCACGGTGTCCACGACACACGCATCCACTCCCGTGCCCATGCCACACGCCAGCAACCATGAAGGGTGTCCACACAGCAGCCTGGACACCTGGTGCTTGCAGGCACACACCTGGGACCTGTGGTGTTCATGAATACGCCCATGCTCTTCACGTAGACTCAGACGCGGTGCCCACGACACGTGTTCACGCACACACCCATGAAGCCCAGCGTCCATACACAAGCCCAGATGCACGATGCCTGCGGGCCTGTGCCCAGGACACTGGTGCTCACCCACGCCAGGCACAGGCCTCTGCCACGGTCTCAGAGTCCACAGCTGTGAGCACACACATAGATCCCTTTTCTCTGTCACAGGCCAGGTGGGAGCACATGCTCCTGCTCACTGACACGTGGCAGACAGACTGGAGAGCACGCGCACAGCCTCCGTGGCACGCCCACCCCCAGGCTTAGAGGGTGAGAGGCCTTGGGGGCTTCTGGTGGGGGATGGGGCACAGGGGCTGGGACTGAGGTGAGGCTGATGCAGGACGGAGCCCCTAGACCCTGGGCTGGCCGGCGACAGGGTCAGCATGGCAGCCGGAGTCCACCGTTCCCCTTGCCCATCATGCCGTCAGCCAGGACAGTAGCATTCCTGTTGCCACCGGTGGCCCATCAGCACCCTGGGGACACGGGGTCATCCACTGCACTTGCTACCACGCCCTCTGTGAGGAAAAATTCCCGTGTTAACGTTGGTGAGGAAGACTGCTCCAGGGCGCAGCATGTGGTGTGGGCCCTGCCGCGGGGCCTTGGGGAGATGGGGCTCAACCCCGACACAGCAGGGCGGCAGCAGAGAAGCCGAGGAGCAGCATGGGGTCCATGGGTGGGAATGATTGAGAGGGGATATCAGGGCTGAGGGGGTCTGGCTAAACCCGCCTTCCAGGGTCCTTGCTGCAAGCAGGCAGGGTGATTACACGTCACCTGGGGACGGTTCAGATGTCATCCAGGGCGAGCAGATATCCAGGGTGGGTTCTTTATGAAATTGGACCATGCAGGCCGGGCGCGGTGGCTCACGCCTGTAATCCCAGCACTTTGGGAGGCTGAGGCAAAAGGATCTCGAGGCCAGGAGGTTGAGACCAGCCCGGGCAACATAGCGAGACCCCATCTCTACAAAAATAAGGATAAAAATGAGCCCATCAGACACAACTACAGACGTGCAAAAGTCAGGCCCAGGGCAGTGAGTTGGCAGCAGGCTGCGGGGAGGCCCTGCCTCTCCCCATGCACCTGCCGCCTCTAAGTCCAGGTTCTTGCTGGGGCCGTGAGTGGGGCAGCACCCGGGGCCCGGCACCCCAGACCTGGACTTCTGGGCCTCTGTTTGCTCTAGTCTCAGGTGCCTTTCCCAGGAGGGGCTCTGGGCAAGGGCTAGCCCTGCGGGTCCCTCAGCCTGTTGGGAGAGCCACCCAGGACAGGGGCTTCAGGCCCCCGGGCACTCTCAGCTCGGGAGACCCGGCCTGGTTTCCTGCATTCCAGCAAAGGGCCAGATCTGATAGGGTAGCATTCCTCTCGCCGAGCAAGCGTGCCTGGGGCGGCCGTCGGCACCAGGCCCCACTGGGAGTCTCACTGGGCAGAGGCGCCCAGCATCCAGCTGCCTCCCCTGCAGGACCCCAGGAGCAGGGCCTGGGCTGCCAGGTGGCCCTGGGAAAGCACAAAGGGCTGTTTGTCTTCAGCCTCAGGTGAGGAGGAAGGGCCTGCCGGGAGGCTGGAGCCAGACTCTGACCCCCTCTGACCCCTGAGCTCTGTCTTCCCAGCAGCTGCAGCTGGTGCCTCCCCTCTCTGGGCCTCAGCTTCCCCGCTGCCATCCGTCCGCTCCGTCAGTTTTTCCAGAGGGGTCACTCACAGACTTTGTTACACTGCAGGGGCTTAAGCCTCTGCCCTCCCCGGGAAGGGCCCACTGTAGGGAGGGAACTCAGGCAGGCAGCCATGGGTCAAGCCCAGGACAGAGAGGGTCCGGGGAGCTGCCAGCGTCCAGGTCCCCCGTGAGGGCACCTCTGAGATGGGCTTTGCAGTGCGACTAAGCGTTCACAAAGTGAGAAGCGTGTTCCCTGCCAGAGGATACGGCCCAAAGGAGGGTGGTCCTCAGGGGCCTGTGGTTCCAGGGACCTATGGCTAAAGCCTGGGCCCAGGAGAGATGAACAGGGGCAGGGTGAGGGCAGATGGGGCCAGGAGGCTTCCACAGGGTAGACGCCTTGGTTAGAATGCCCTCTCCTCTTCCTGCAAAGCTGTGGCCCGTGGGCCAACCCTGCCATACCCCCTGTACCTGCAGGCTTCGCAACCGCCCACAGGGATACACAGAGCCCCTGGCCAGTATCTCACTCCTGTCCGCAGGCGTCCCCAATGCATGGAGGCTTCAGGAGGCACTGGCCACAGACACTCGTGCTTATTTCCACCACTCAGAGCCGGCCACCGCTCCCGGGCGTGTGCTGTGGGCCAGGTCGGGGGACAGACCGTTGCTCCTTCCCACTTGCTGTGTGATTCCAGGAGCTCTAGGTCTCTCTGGGCCTTCAGATGGGCCCCGTGGGAAGAGCTCTGCTCCCAGCTGGCCAGGCCCAAGCTGAATGCCCTGGAGGGACCCAAGGCCACGTGGGAGGTGGAGACCTGAGTATCAGAAGTACAGGAGCCAAATGCCAGGGGATCTCCAGCTGCCCACACAGGAGCCACAGTGACACCTTGCAGCTCCACGCTCACTTCCCTGGGGAAGGGCCCTGTGGCCAGCATGATGGGCACTGCCTGCCTGCCCTGGCTGAGCTGCACAGCGACCCCCACTCGGGGAAGCCCACCATGCCATGGACGGGGGCAGAGCCCAACCCAGCACTGCCCTGGAGGCTCCCAGGGGACAGAGGCTGGAGGGGCCCAGTCTCTATTGCCAGCAGCAGAAGAGTCCACACCTCCAGCTCCTGCATGAACCGAGGCCGGGTAGACGGAAGCGGGGGACCCCCAACTCCCAATGCTGGGGCTCCAGGTCCCACCGGGTGTGGGCTGCCAGACCTCCCACTGCAGTGGTTCTCTTAGGAGGCTCAGGTCAGCAGCTCGCTGGGGTTCCTGTCCCTGTGGCCTGGCCCTATCACCATTCTTCAGCCCCAAGGTCCTTCTGGCAACTCAGGTCCCTCACATGGCTCCACACAGTACCTCCCCGCCTTCCTAGCCTCTGCCCACCCTGCCCACCTCCCTCCTCCTCCTCCTTCCCCCTCCTTCCCTCCTCCTACTCCCTCTTCCTCCCATCTACTCCCTCCCACCTCGTCCCTTCACTGCCATACTCCCACCACCGAACCACCAACCCCCCACCACCAGCAGACCCCACCCAGCACCCC
>CAUYLG010054400.1:0-61662 GCA_963573385.1 Cacajao melanocephalus
CCTTGGTCTTTGAAGTTGGTGACTTTTGGATGGGGTCTCTGAGTGGACATCCTTTCTGTTGATGTTGAAGCTATTTCTTTCTTTTTTTTAGTTTTCCTTCTAACAGTAGGGTCCCTCTGCTGCAGGTTTGCTGGAATTTGCTGGAGGTCCACTCTAGACCCTGTTTGCCTGGGAATCACCTGTGGGGGCTGCAGAACAGCAAAGATTGATGCCTGTTCCTTCTTCTGGTAGCTTTGTCACAGAAGGGTGTGTGCCAGCTGTCAGCCAGAGCTCTCCTGTATGAGATGCCTCCCACTAAGGATACATGGGAGTCAGGGAGCCACTTGAGGAGGCAGTTTGTCCCTTATCAGAGCTCAAGTGCTGTGTTGGGAGATCCGTTGCTCCCTTCAGAGCTCCCGGGTAGGGATGTTTAAGTCTGCTGAAGCCGAACCCACAACCACCCCTCTTCCCAGGTGCTCTGACTCAGGAAGTTGGGGGCTTTATTTATAAGTCCCTGATGTTCTGCTGCCTTTTTTTTTCAGAGATGACCTCCCTAGCAAAAAGGGAGACTAGTCACAATCTGCCTGTAGAGGCCTTTCTGAACTGCCATGGGCTCTGCCCAGTTGCTGTGTAAACTTCCCGATGACTTTGCTTATACAGGTGAGGTTTAAAACCGCCTACTCGAGCCTCAGTAATGGCAGATGCCTCTCTTCCACACCAAGCTCAAACGTCCCAGGTTGAGCTCAGACTGCTGTGCTGGCTGTGAGAATTTCAAGCCAGTGGATCTTAGCTTGATGAAGTTAGTACACAGTAGGCCCAATTTTTTCCCAATTTTCTTTAGTTTGGGAAATTTGATTTTAAAATGCTGCTTTTAAGATATATATTGTGTATCCCTAGCAAGAGATGATGAGATGGCACCATGTACCCACAAAAACACCAAAAATTAAAAAGCAGGTGATACCAAGTAGAGGCAATAATATGGAGAAATGAGCACTCATATACATTGCTATTGGGTGAGCAAAACTGAAAATAATTTTGGAGAAGCTGAAAGAGTATTTAATGAAATTGTGTAGGTATACTTCCAAAATACCTAGAAATTCTACCACAAGGCACATTTCCAGAGGAATTCTTTTACACATGCATAGAGAAGCACACACAAGAATGTTTGGCATGTCAGTTTTTGAAATAGGAATTAGAAACAGCTGAAATAATTGCAAGATAGAATGGATGAATACAATGTCTTTTCATGTGATATGAGGTTTTATAATATTAAAAGGAATAAATTAGACCTACATACATCAAAACTGATAGATTTCAACATCTCAAAACCACAATTTTTGAGAAGAAACAGATGCTTGACACTGGATGCCTGTAAGAGGGGGGATAGGTAGATGAGCAAGGTTCGGGTGATAAAATGAACCAAAAAATGATGAGCTAGACTTGGACCAATATTCATAATTGTACTGTGAACTGAGTATGACAGATTTTATCAATCTCATTATGTTTTCCTGAGGTTCACATAGTGACAAATGAAACAGTAGCAATAGTAGACATATTATATATTTTTATTCCTGAAAATATTTATATTGAGGGTTGACAGAAACAATTTGGGGTCATTAAAAAAATAGGCAAGATTCTGCTTTGCTGAGACTTTTCCCCCTTCCAGTGGACAGGACAGGATCTAAAGACAGACTGCACATGAGCTTGCTCTTTTGTGGCCCCCTTCTGGCCCTTGTAAACAGTTATTAAACCTTTGCCCCTGACAACTTCTTGTCAGTGTCAGTGATCAGAACCTCTCCTTTAATTTTCTAATCAAGCCACCTTTTGTTTTAAATTTTCAAGGCATCAGATACCACTTCATCATATTCTCCTAATTGTAAATGAAACAAAAATTAAGTTTTCAGAGAAGACCTCAGAAATGAACTCACTAGTCCTGTGGTAAGAGGAAAGCACTCTCCTTGGCGGAATTTGGGATGCACAGTGTAACTCTCTCCATTGAAATCTCTTCACAGTTTCTCTTCTTCTAATCTCCAGCAACCCAATCATTTTATACTCTTAAATTGGGTGAAGCACTTAAGAGTTGAGTTTTTTCCCTTTTTTTGTTTGATACCTTCTTTTTTTATCTGTGCTCCACTCTAAACTCCTATTACATTTATTCTGTGCTTCTAGAGGCCAAGAAAACCACTTTCCAATTTTAGAATCTCCACTGCTAATGCAGTGTCTGGCACATAGTAGGTGCTTAATAAACGCTTTTAAAGTCCACCTGGCATAGTACAACAGCCTCCTCTCTCTCTGCTTTCATTTTTGCCACTCTCTGCTGTCATTTTCCCACACAGCAACCAAAGTGAGTCTTAAAAAATGTCAATCTGAAATGTCACGCCCTGGCCCCAAACCTTCAATGAGCACCTACCACATAGTTTGAATTCAATACAGTTTTTATCAGGATGTACGAGGGCTTGTTTGACTTGGGCCTGATTATTCTTTCCTCTTGCTAACTCCTCACCAGCTACGTGGGCATCTTTGCTGTTCCAACTTGCCAAGCAAGATACTGCTGTAGGAAGTGTGTGCTTGCTAGTGGGTTTGGTAGCCTCTATCCTCAGACATTTGCATGCGTATGCCTTCCTCCTTCCCTTCTTTCACATCCCTGCTTAACGTTCCCCTCAGGCAAGATGCCTTCCAGAAACACTTTACCTAAAATAACATCTCACTTCAACACTTCTATTTTCTTGTGTGGCTTTATTTCTTCATAGCCCTACCTGACAATATATATTTGTCACTGCCTGTTAGATTGGGAGCTCCATGAGGACAGGGATTTTGTTGGTTTTGTTCATTGCCATATCTCTAGTACCTAGGTCAGTCGCTGGCAGATAGCAAGTGTCACCCTTAGCAGTCTGGGATTAACAGTTTCTCCCATTCTGAGAAATTGGGTGGTTGAGCCCTTTCAGCAGAAGCTCCTCACTGAACCATTCAAAGCTATGCAGGATCTGACCCATCTTCCTTTCTTTTTCTTTGTGCTTTCATTTCTTATCAATTACCCTTGCTTTCTAGTTCAGGAAATTATGCAGGCTGAATTCAGAGTGTGGATGGCTGAGTTAGCTCACACTGTGTTTTATTCTTTTCAAAATTAAATCTGTAAGCTTTACATGGCATATATGCTCTTTAGTTCACTCAAGTCCTGGATACTCTGTATAATAAGGCTTTCAGACAGTTTAGATCGTTTACATTACTCATCTGGCTCCCTTACACTTCTGGACAAATTTATTTCATCATACTTCTCAAAGTCATTTTTTTCTTTTAAATTACTATTCCTATGATTTTTCCCAAATACCTCCTTTTACACAAAACTCTCTTTTCCATTTCTATCTATTGAGGCCCATCTATTTTCAGCCTGGCTCAACCAGTGTCTTGAAGCCTTCCACAGTGCACACTTAAGGGTACAATTTCTCCATCCTTTGAATGCCTGTGGTACTTTGCCTTATCATTTTTGGCTTATCTATGACATTTTTACTTCGGTTATTTATATAAATTATAAAAATCTTTCCTTCTGGAGAAAAAGCTTCGGCTTTATTTGCCTTGCATTCTCCAAGGCACCTAGCTCCTAAGCTAAGTATGTATTTACCGAATGAAGGGTGCTTGATGAATGAAAGCAGAAGCAATCTTCACAGTAATTCGAACCAAGTAGGGCAAAGAGTATTCTTCAGTGTTTCTAGATGAGGACTCGGGCAAGTTAAATGTGTGCTTAAGGTGCCTTGGCTAGTGAGTCACACAGCTAGTAATAAAGAGAGGTCAGGTCTTCTGAGTATTTGTCCTGATCATCACTTCCAAGTGTTCTGATCATCACTTCCAAGTGTTTTGATCATCATTTCCATGAGTCATATCAGTTACAGAAAATCATTCAATATGCCAAATATTAGATGCCTTTTCTACTGAGGCATAGTTCTAAATATTATGGGAGATAATGTTTTAAAATTATACCCATATTGCTCCCCAAACAGCAGTTTTATATTCTTACTTTTCAATAACTTTCATGTTGAGCTGAAAAGATACAGAGTCAAATTCATGTTTTAAAATTTAGCAAAATGTATTAATTGCTTCCTATAATTAAAAATTTTTTCCATCTTTGAATTTTACATATGCCTGTGAACATTTCTTGTTGTGTGAAAAAATAAATTATGACCTTTAATCTTGAAGACATCTGATTTATTTATTCTATGCCAATAGTATAACACCATAAAAGCAATGCACAATTTCAAAATATTTCTTGAAAACAATTATTCAACTCGAATAATTGTGAAATCCTGTGATAATCTTATATTACTTTAGAGAAAAATCATCCCTGTAAGAGCTGTAAAAAAGCATTGAACAAATGTGGAATGCTCAAGTTTTATATTTTATAACATGGGAGCTTCTTCTTAATTTCTGGGGAGGCTGGGCATTGTTATAAATATGTCAATATGCATATCACGCATCATCCATAGGCTGAATATGTAATATGCCTCTCTATATAAAAGTTTTGTTGCACATCTAAATGTCATATTTAGATGTGTGACATTTAGATGTGAGACAAAACTTTTATATGTAGAATGCAGTTAATGTGATTCATTTAAAATGATGGATTTTAAAATTAATATTTATATTAATAAAATTTTATATTAATTTATATTATTAAATGAATAAAATTTATATATGTTTATATTTATATTTTTTTATAGAGACAAGGTCTTGTTTTGTTGCCCAGGCTGGTCTTGATTCTCCTGCCTCAACTTCTAGACATGCTGGAATTACAGGTATAAGCCACCATGCCTGGCCCTTTTAGCTCCTTATTTTTCCAGAATTTCAGTGAGAAATGTTTCAAAAAATAGCACAAAAAATTTCTTTATAATCTATTTACTTGAAGAAATGGAACCTTTGACCTCAAATACTTTACTGAACATTTCTTAAAAATGATATTCTCTCACATAACCACAGAACAATGATCAAAATTAGAAAATTATTATTGATATTATACTCCTGTCTACTCTACAGACCCAATTCAAATGTTATGAATTATTGCGATCATTTTACATTTTGTAAGAAAGAAACATCCCAAATCATGTGTTGTGTGCAGTTGTCCCTTTAGTTTCCTTTATTCTGGAAAAGTGTGTGTACTTTTAAAATTTAAATGTAAATGAAATGTAAAATATATACACAGATCGTAAGTGTTCAGTCTGATTAATTTTAACAATTATATATATGTGTGTTACCATCACCCAAAACAAGACACATGTCCTCAGCTCTGACAAAGGTTCCCTTGTGCTCATTTCCAGTCAAGTCTCTTCTCCCCAAGAAGGAATTACTTTTTGATTGCTATTTACATAGGTTAATTTTGTCTAGGCTTGAAAGTCACATAAATGGAATTGTACATGTATACTATTGTGTCTGACTTCTTTCACTTAGCAAAATGCTTTTGAGATTAATTCATGTATCAGCAATTTGTTCTTTTTAAATTGCTCAGTAGTATTCCATTGTGTGTATACCCCACAATTCATTTATCTATTTTCCTGTTGATGGATATGTCTAGGCTGTTTTCAGTTTTTGTCTATTATAATAAAACTGCTACAAATATGTAAGTGCAAATCATTTAATTAATACATGTTTTCATTATTCTTAGGTAGAAAACTAAAAATGGAATTGATGGATCATAGAGTGGAGGTTTACATATTTAAAAATTGTCATATTTGTTCACCAAAGTGGATGTGTGATTTTCCACTTCTACCAATAATACATGAGAGTGTCAGTTTTTCTGTATCCTCACCAAAATTTATTATGTCAATCTTTTTTATTTTAGCCATCCTAGTGGGTATGAAATGTTAAATGTCTTCTCTTCTGCTTCTCAACTATTAATGTATTTTCTTTCATGAAGTATCTGTTCAAGTCTTTTGTCCATTTGCTAATTGGGTCATTGGAGTTTTTATTGTGATTTATAAGAGTTCTTCATATAATCTGTATATGAATCCTTTGTCAGATATATGTACTGAAAATTTTTTTCTCAATCTGTGACTTGCCTTTTAATTTTTTTCATGGTGTCTTTGGATGAGTGAAACTTTTAAATTTTGATGAAGTTGTTTTCTTTTTGTTTCATATCTAAGAAGTCTTTGCCTACTAAAAGGGAAGGATAGTCTTTATACTTCATTTTAAGAGCTTTTGATTCTAGGTTTTATGTTTGGTCTATGAACTTTATTAAATTTTACATATGTAGTAGCTAAGGGCCAAGGTTTTTTTACTTTCATATGAATATCTAGTTGTTTAGATGCCATTTGTTTAAAACACTTTTCTTATCCTAATGAATTGTATTGGCATCTTGATGGAAAATCAGTTGAATGCATATGTGTGCACTTATCCCTAGACTTCATTAATTTTTTTCATTGATATATCCATATCACATTTTTTTGCATTACAGTAGCTTTACAAGAAGTTTGGAATGAGGTAGCATAAGTCTTTCAACTTTTTTCTTTTTAAAAAAATTTTTGGACAATTTAGATCTTTTATATTGTAATACAGATTTTAGAATCAGCTCATCAATTTCTCAAAGAAAAATCCTGCTGAAATTTTATAGTGATCGTGTGGATTCTAAGATCAGTATGGAAGAATGAACGTACTAAAATTGTTAACAAATCTTAATGAAGATTTGTTTACAATCTCAACAGTTTTAACCGTCTTCTAATCTCTGAATATGCTATATCTGTTTTATAGGTCTTCTCCAGTTTCTGTTAGCAATATCTTGTATCTCTGCTCTTTTTAATCTGTCAGGTAGTCTGCAATATGTATTATTCTTTTTGATAGTTACATACTCTAACCATAGCAAATAAATCAGCAATTTGGATCTTCTAATCAAATATATCCATTTAAGGAAACAAATTCTTTAATGCATAGGTGAAGAATGGGGAACAGGTTTCAATAGTCTCAAACTGGCTGAAATCGTAAATATACTTCCTTTGAGATCTGCTGGCCTTTGGAGGAATAAACCCAGAAAATTCTCTGTTTCAAAGAAACTGCAATAGACAAGTCAAGGTTGACTTCATTGTCAATTAAGTTCTAAACAATTAGAACCATCAAACATGTGCTTCCTAAAACAAGAAGCTAGATTCTAAGAAAAAGATAAACAAGGCAAATTAATTTCTGTGAAGGAGATTGCAGTAGAAGAGTAACAGATACTTAAACAAATAATGTTGCTATATTGTGATAAATGTGATGTTGGGAAACTACAAGGAGTTGAAGTAACACAGCAGAGAGAAAGGTGATAATTTCGTTTTGTAAAGTTCTTTAAAAATGGGAACAGAGATCATGGCATGGAAAAAACTCAGCACAGTCCTTGGTACATACTACACACCACATTAATGTTAATGTCTGCCATGAACAGCTTTAGTTTTTCGTGCTACGCCTTTTATCACCAATTCTGTGGTGTTACTATTACTGTGCTTCTACAAATGGAGGCCCAAAGAGGTCAAAATTATACTGAGTTTTTTAGTAAGAGCCAGAATTAATACTCAAATATTAAACTTTAATACATTATTAATTCTTATGCACTTTTTTTTTTTACCAAAAATGTTAACAAACAGAAAGCAACCGTTTACCAGTTCTGATTTTTCAGTTACCTAATAAATCAATACCTTTATTGCTTGGCACACTATTTTGAATAAATGCTTACTAAATTAAAAGTGGAAATAATTCGGCAGTAAGAGCAGCACCAGTTGAAATAATAATGCTGTCTCTCTCTCTCTCTTTTTTTATTTTTTTGGAAAAAGAGTCTTGCTCTGTGGCTGAGGGGCATGATCTCTGCTCACTGCAGCCTCTGCCTCCTAGGTTCAAGTGATTCTCCTGCCTTAGCCTCCCAAGTAGTTAGGACCATAGGTTCGTGTCACCACGCCTGGCTGATTTTTTATTTTTAGTAGAGATGGGGTTTCACCATGTTGGCCAGGCTAGTCTCAAACTCCTGACCTCAAGTGATCTGACTGTCTCAGCCTCCCAAAGTACTGGGATTACAGGTGTGAGCCACCATGCCTGGCCAATAATGCTGTCTTAATGCATCTTTTCTGAAACCTTAAAATGTGTAAAAAACTTCGTTATTTCAGATTTTATGTGCCATTTTGATAACAGGGTGAGATAAAACAGATTCTACTTTGAAATTTCTGTGCCAGTTTGGTGCTATATAGATAACTTTCTCATATGCAGAATAATGCTAATAGGAGAAATCTGCATTATGGTGACCTTGTGAAGATTTATAACATTTATTTATTTCACAAATATTTTGAGTACTTACTACAGTTGTTTCTATCTTATCAATTGAATTTTTCTAAATAAATACATTTTCAATTTATTAGGTTTTCAGGATTGAGGGAAAGTTCAATTTTACAATTTTCCTCTAATATATTGTTGTGCTCTTGTTTATTTGTCACCAAGTTTCCAGACTAAAACTAAGGTGGCAACTTCAAAAATAGAAGACAGAGAATGCAGAATATAACTCAGCAGTCTGAGAAAACAGTGTTGTTGGACTGGTATTTTGTTAATGGAAAGTCCTCCCAAAAGCAGTGATGAAATTTACTTCTGTGAAAATTTTTAAAAACATCATTGATTTTCTGGCAAAGCCCTGCCTCGAAACAGAGTGACTTCTCTGAATTGGGAGCATCTTTTATTTACATGGTGCTGACCTGAGTAGTAATTTTTCTCATCCTGCTACTGGTTTGATCATTAGAAAGATTTTGTTTCATTTGACTTCAAAATCTAGGGAAGCTCAAAAGAAGGAAATGAACCAATAAAACACGTAATTGGTTTTTATTGTTTGATGACGTGACCAATTACTGTCTTGTCTTCCTCTGTTTTGATTTTAGATAACATCCAGCAGCTTGTAAATGTAAGAGATTACATGCTACTTTGTGGACATGTAAGCCTCAGGAAAGGCCTGTGGTACATTTCAACAGGATTGAGAAATTTCTATGTTACATTTTATCCCCAGCCATGCCATTTATATTAGTTAATTAAATAAAACATTCCCTTAATGAAATATTATTCTAACACGGTTGTTAGATAAAGAGTAATAGATATATTAGATATATCATATATACTGCAAAGAATAAAAGGAATTCAACTTTTCCTGCATACACTTCATTCTTTAGAGATGTTCGTGCATTCCCTTTGTCAGCCACTTGAGAATAAAATTCCCCCTGTCAAAAAAATACAAAATGCATTTTGCCAGTCTTTTAGAGCTTGAAATCAGAAAGAACAGGTAGAAACACATGCATATTGGATATTTTTTCAAATAATACTTAAAGGGAATTTCACATCTTGTGAAAATAGTTTTTGAAATGTTTATTTTGTTTAAAATTTTAAGCTCTAAAGGCAAATATTAAACAATAAATATAAATATATTTTAAGCTAAACTTTGTACTATGATAATTTCACACCGCTATAGACAGGACAAATTTTGGAGACCATTGTAATAAGTATATAAAAATGTAATTTTAGGAGTGACTTTACATGTTTATTAGTGTTATCTGATTCATAGGGTAAGCTGTTCCAGACAAAAGATTAATTCTGTGTGAATGGACTTTGCTTCAATTCAGATTGTGCATATTACTAAAAGAGCTGATATAAACTTTAATAATGGAAGGAAAAGCTAAGGTTTACTTGGTTTAAATGTTTTTTTCAAAAAATAAATAAAATAGCCTTTTATATAATTTTGATATCTGTCTTGAGACAAGAATGGCAATAAAGAAAAATTCTGCAGCATGGAGTTCCCAGTTACGTTCAATTCTAACTTAAAATTTTTGTCAGGTAAGATTGGTTAATCTGTTATTACAGTATTGGAAAATAAATGAATGTAAATGTTATAACTGTTCATTTTATCTTTGCCTTTGTAAACAAAAATCTTACTATATCAGACAAAATTTATTTTTATATTTAAAATAATTCCATGTCTATCTGTATTGTCCCCTTTCAGGTACTTCTGCCCATTTCCAGCTGATGTATTCTGTTAGCGCCATCTAAGCTAGCATGACTGACGGGTCTAAATATGCACAAGTTTTCTGCAAATTGGAGCATCTTTGTTATTTGGAAATATATTAAGTAAAAAAGTGAAGTTGGTTTCAAACTGATTCAAAACAAATTTTTTTTTTTTTTGAGATGGAGTATTTCTCTTTCAACAGGCTGGAGTGCAGTGGCGCAATCTCGGCTCACAGCAACCTCTGCCTCCCAGGTTCAAGCGATTCTTCCGCCTCAGCCTCCCGAGTAGCTGGGACTACAGGCGCGTGCCACCACGCCCAGCTAATTTTTTTGTATTTTTAGTAGAGACGGGGTTTCACCATGTTGGCCAGGATGGTCTCAATCTCTTGACCTCATGATCCGCCTGCCTCGGCCTCCCGAAGTGCTGGGATTACAGGCGTGAGCCACCGTGCCCGGCCCAAAACAAATTTTGTCAATAAAAAAAAAATCAGTCAAATAGTTTTTAAACTTCAATAATTTATTTTTTCTCAGAGAGGCCTTCCTTGAACACTCTCTTGGTCCATTCAGGCTGCTGTAACAGAATACCATAGACAGAGTGGCTTATAAAAACAGAAATTTGTTTCTCACAGTTCCAGAAGCGAAGAAGTTCAAGATTTGATGTCTGGTAAGGGACTGGTTCATGGTTCATAGATGGTTGTCCTCTCTGTGTCCCCACGTGGTGCAGGAGTGAGGGAGCTCTCTGGGGCGTTTTTATAAGGGCACTAATTCTGTTCATGAGGGCTCTTCCCTCATGACTAATCATCTCCCAAAAACCTCACCTCCAAATATCATCACACTGGGGATTAGGTTCCAACATGTGAATTTTGGGGAGGCACAAAGATTCAATTTACAGCAATCACTCTGACTAGAATGAAGTATCCTCCCTAATCTCATGGCCCTACTCACAAAACACAGTACATGTTCTGTAAATGTTTATTCATTAGCTCATTCAAAAAGATTGTGTTTGATATCATTTGAAAGCTAACATAAGCAGCTTAGAAATAGTCCGTTCTGTAGCATTCAATGGCCTTACTGATTCTGATTTTTCAACTAATCTCTGTGGGGTAATCTCTCCAGAACAGTTACTGTGTGTGCATGCATGTGTGCACATACACACACATTTTCTGGTGTGAGTTAGGGAATATGGTAAGGGGTAGAGTGAGAGAAAGGAGTAAAATAGGCTATAATAAGGTAAAATGCAAGGAAACTGACCATCATTTTTCCTTTAGAAGTATCAAATGAACATGTGAAATTATTATTGGCTAGAAGTTATGCAGAAGTTTGTCCTACTACCTGACATTCTTAAAACAGGTTAACCAGTATGATTTTAGAGCACTTGACCATTGAAAAACCAAAGAAAACATTTTGGGGATTTATTTAGCTTTTGCATATTTCATAACTAATATTCTGATAAATGCTATTTAAACTTTTATATTCTGGTAAAATAAAATGTATTAAACAGATTCTTATCCTAAAAGCTCTTATAAATAATATTTGTCTTAATGCTAAAGTGATGTGTATAAGTAGTTCCATTAAACTGGCCTAGATGTCATTTTATAAATGCCTAGTAAAAATTGCTGACTATCATGAAATATTAGTGCAGTATCTGGATACTTTTGAGATGTCAAATCTTTTTCATCTATTTGAGAAGAAATTAAACTTTAAAACCTACCTCTGAATAAATATTTTGTTCGATTGAAAATTATAGAAAGGTAATATAATAGCTCTCAATTATAATAGCTATTATTAATAGCTGTGTGCTTTGTACTAAGGTACTTTAGTAAGCAATTTGCACCCATCATTTTAAATGTCCCTGTAATAGTGATTCTTGGTGGAAAATAGAATTTCACTCAGATGGTTCTACTGAATAGCCTTTATTGATGGGGACGGGGTTAAGGAAACAAGCATGATGCTGAGGTTCCCAGATCCAGCAATAGTGGCAAACCACTATGATTTGAGGGGGCTTGAAAAAGGAAATGTCACCAGAATCCAGTGAAAGTGGGATCCCTCCTGGAGGGTGTGCCTGACAAGAGCTGAAGTCCTAGACATATTCAGCCGTTGTCTGAAGCTCATGGTACAAAAGCAGGGCATTTGCAGGGAGGAGTAAAAGAGAGAAATAACCCAGTTTCTCTCTTTTCCTGTCTTCTGATCTTCTATTGGTGCCTCAAAATAGGCTATAATAGAAAGGGTAGAAAGGGACTCTATGGATGCAGTCCATCGGTGCCAGCCTACTGAGAAATAGACTAGGACAGAGAAAATGGAAACTGATCAGTCATCTCAAGGAATAAAAACATTGTTATAAACATGAAGGCACTGGGCTCAGAGAAGTTAAGAAGTCTGCCATACAGGGATTATAAATGATAAAGTCAGGATCTGACCACATACCTCTGTTCTTTCTATGATATCATTAGGATTGGTTAATTCTGGATGAGAAAGAATAGGTCTAGACTTGCATCCAATCAAGATGGACAGTGGTGGATAGATTGGAAGAGGGTGTGAAACTGAATTTCAGAAGAGAGACTAGGTAGATAAAAGGTTGAGAAAAAGTCAGATCAGTGGTAATCCACTATGGTTCATTGAAAAATTGGTAAATGTTATTTATAAGCAACTAACATTATGCAATAAATGTGATATTAAGTGTACAGAGAGAGGCTGAAGATGGCCTTTCCTCAGCAGACTTCAAGATAGCCTATCATAAACTGTTAGTCTGTATTCAGTAAAATCTATCCTCCTATTGTTCCATATCTGTAAGCCCCTTCCCTGGCAGCGAGAAAATGGGTCCAGCTATCCATAATGTATTTTCTTATTTACTCAGTATCCACTCTGTAACTGAACTCTTAGTCAAGCCAGATGGAAACTTGGCTTAGGACTCGTGGCTGTGCCTTACCTCCTGCTGAACAGGCTGGCTGAGCCACAGGAGGAATGAAGGAAGGAGACGAAAGTCAAGAAGGCTTAGCTTGGGATATGCTATTCTCCAGCTCCCTGTGAGTGGCAGTGCCATCAAAAAATTTTGTCCAGAACCAAAAACCTGCTTCACCCTCACCCTGCCTCATGTGGAAACCACAATAATTTGATAGCGAGTGAAGAGAATATTTCCAATTAGCTAAGATTGGTCCCTTGAAATCTTTCAGGTATTGCACCAACTTCTCCTCTCCTTAATTATCTCAGACTTTTTGGCTGAAAATCTTTTAGTAACCAGCATTGCTGTTGCTGACTAAAACTAAATTTAGCTTTCAAAGCTGACTTAATGTGTGTTTGCAAAGCTGATCTATTAATTGGGATTAGGTTTAATACTGTAATGGAAAAAAAAAAAACCTGTCGAAGTAATAGTGGCTCATATTAAGATGAAAATTATTTTACTTTCATATAAAAGAAAGCTAGAAATACATAAACTCATCTTAGTACTGCAGCACCACAGTTTATTAGACAGCCGAATTCTCTTCTTTCTATTTTACCATCCAAGGGTGTGGTTTCCTTCCTCTAGGACATCACAAGATTCTTAACAGCTGGCAGAACTTCAGTCATCATGTCATCTGCAGAAGAAGGAATGGCATAAGGGAAAATAATTGGTCTCAACTAAATGTGGCGACTGTTGACAAGCAAGTTTCCTCAAGTTCTGCAGAACCCTTCTACTGATATCCATTGACCGGAATTTAGTCATAGTGCTGCCACAGCTTCAAGGAGTGTTGGGTAGTATACTCTTTTATTTCCAGTGACAATGCGCTCATCTAAGAATCTGTTGCTGAGGAAGCAAGGTTAGGATAGGGCTTTTCTAGTTTCTGCAAAAACTAATACTAGTCAAGCAATGTTGGAGAACTTGGAAGCCATTGAATGAACATAAAGCACACTCAGTAGGTGAGAATATTAAATAAGGAGAATACAGTCATATGTAGCACAAGGATGTTTCAGCTAAAAACGGATAGCATATATGACAGTGGTCCCATAGAAATATAATGGAGCTGCCCTTTCCAGTTGTACCATATTAAAATCTTTTATATCGTATTTTTACTGTACATTTTCTGTATTTATGTACACAAATACCATTGTGTTACAATTGCTTACTGTGTGCAGCACAGTAGCATCCTATACAGTTTTGTAGCCTAGGAGCAATAGGCTATACCACTTAGCCTAGGTGTGTAGCAGGCTGTACCATCTAGGTTTGTGTAAGTATGAGTTAAGATGTTTGCACAATGATGAAATCACCTAAAGATGCATTTCTTAGGATGTATCTCTGTTGCTAAGCAAATCATGACTGTAATACAAACTCCTAATTTGATAGACAACTCCATTAAATTTTGAAGTCTGTTCTTTGTGTCAACATGTATTAAAAAATACATACGTTCTTCTCTCAGGAGGTCATAAGTTTATATGTAAATGGTCCTCCAGAACTGTCTGAGAAAGTAGCCTTCTCTCAAGAACAATAATACTCAGAGTAACAACTACAAATGTCTATTGTGTATCTATTAAATAATAATCTAATTTACTATTAAAATAATTGTTACAGATTAATTTTAGTAAGTACCACCCCACTGATTTTGGAGTGGTTTAATTCCTTCTTAATCAATCCGATAGCATATTACCCTATTGTACTTAGACTCTCTGTAATATAACTAATGACGGTTTTCACATTCCACTTAACATTGAGCTTTAACAGCAGAAGAGAGAAAAAGAGAGTAAGGTAATGATAAATCTGAATAAGGAGACCTATTTTGAAGGTTTTAATATAATGATGTTAAAAACAGTGTATGGCATCTGGCAGTGAGCACTCTTAAAGGGTTGAAGTGCTGGCATGTCCTCTCTAAAAGCTGAATGGGATAAACATCATGATAAGGATATTCTTTTAGAGGATCTGCTCACTCTGCCTTCATTGGTATTCCAAATGCTTCTCAACTGAGTTATATAGAGGTTTATAGATAGATTGAAGAAGCAGTTCAGGGATGTAAAAGTAAAGGTACGGTGGTCTCCTTCACCGCTGGAGTGGATACATTTCAAGACCCCCAGCATATTCTGTAATTTTCTCTCTTTCTCTTTCTAAATATTTCTACTCCCTCACTGTTTTCCTGAGATTCTTCCCAAATTAAACTGTCTGCTTTTAAGCCCTGTCTCAAGCTGTGATTTAAAGGAAACCAAACGAAGACATATATTTACAAGAAATGTTCTGCTTTTCTAACTGTTATTAGATAATAACAATATCAAAATACCGACAATAGCATGAAAACAATGTTCTTTGTCTCTTCTTACTCAGCCTTAGTTTTGGAATAAAACAAGTAGTGGAGCTTAGAGTAAATTGGAGAGATTACTTCCTACTTAAAGCAGGTAGTGCAACCTAACTGTGGTCAATTGTTAATTTATGGGAACAGGCCAGATCTTCTAGTTTTTCAAAAGATGTTAGAAATAGTGACAACTAAAATTTTTTAAATTAAAAACAATCTGAATACAGTACTTTGTTTTCAGCCTGGATTCAGCCTTTGGATTACCAGGGATGATATCAAAGCACAATGTCATTAGGTGGCTTTGCTGTATGATAGACAAATCACTTAGTATCAAGTACCTGGGAATAAATGTAACAAAAATGTGCAGGATCTAGATGAAAAGCAAATCAAAACCCCAAAACCACAGCCAAAACTTTATTGGGAAGATAAAATAATATTTAAAAATTATAAAGATGTAAACTGTTATTAAATCTTTTGTTCAAATTAGCACAATACTAATGAAAATTACATTGGCATGTTTTGGGGAACCTCAAAAATTATTCTAAAGTTAATTTGGAAAAAGAGGTAAACGAAAATAGCCAATGTTTTTGAAGAAAAGTAGAAGGGGACATTTGCCAAAGCAGATAGTAATTTTATTACAATATTACAGTAATTAAAACTTTTTGGAACTGAGGCAGGAGAATAGGGCCTGGGGGCAGGAAACCTAAGACCAATTCACGCTGACTTCCTCAAATTAAATCAAAATGACAACACAACTTTCCACTCCCAAGTAATAAAAAAGATTGGAGTCTACTCCCTTCGCAAACCCCTCCCTTTCTGCCATGCAGATGAAAATGGAAAGTACCTCTGATTAGTCCCCTCCTGCCACCAATCAGACTGGTCACAGGCCTAGTCTTCATTTGCATAGGGGTGTAACTTTGTTACTTCACTTCAGCCTCTAATTGGTTGCCTTCTGCAACGACTTAGACTGGTCATTGGTCACTACTTCATTTACATAGAGTATAACCAAGTTACCAATAAGAAACTTCTAGTGGGTATTTAAATCCCAGACAATTCTGTATCCAGTGCTTCGGAGCCACTTGCTCAAGCCTGCTCCCACTCTGTGGAGTGTACTTTCATTTCAATAAATCTGTGCTTTTGTTGCTTCATTATTTTGTTGCTTTGTTTGTGTGTTTTGTCCAGTTCTTTGTTTAAAATGCTGAGAACCTGGACAATTCATAGTTAAGACTCTCCACAGGTAACAGAACCACAATGAGCTACCACTTCATACAAACTAGGTTGAAAATGATAATAATAGTAATAATGATAATAATAAAACAGAAAATAACAAGTGGTAGTGAGGATGTGAAAAAATTAGAGGCTTTGTACATTGCTGGTAGGAATGTAAAAGTGACAATGTAAAAGTGAATCTTTGGGAAACAGTTTGGAAGTTCCTCAAAAGGTTAAACATATAATTAGCATATGAACCTGCAATTTCACCTTTAGGTATATACCAAAGGAATTGAAACAGGTTATTCAGACAAAAACGTGTACACAAATGCTTATAACAGCACTATTCACAGTCACCACAAGGTGAAAGCAGCTCAAATATTCATCAACTGATGAATGGATTAACAAATGTTGTATATCCATACAATGGAATATTATTCAGACATAAAACGAAATAAAGTACAAATACATGCTACAACATGGATAAACTTCAAAAATATGCTAAGTAAATGAAGCCATACACAAAACTCATGTACTGTTGAATCGGATTTATGTGAAATATCCATAAAATAGATTAGTAGTTGCCAGTGACTGGGAGGTGCAAGGAGTGACTGCTTAACGGATATAGTGTTTCCCTTTAGGGTGATGAACACCTGGTTGGTGTGATGGTTGCACTACAGTGCTAATGTGTTAAATGCCACTGAATTGTATCCTTTTAAATGGTTAGTTTTATGTTATATAAAGTTAGTCTCAAAGTTTTGTTTTAAAAAAGCCCTGTATATGATGCAGGAAAAACCAAGTAGAAGAATGGAATATAATAAAATTTCCAGAAATGTATCACATATACATAGAAATATTATTTGCTGGGTTTAGTGCATCAAGTCAGTGAGGAAAATGATAGATATTTAAATAAATATATTGAGAACAATTTCATATGAAAAATAAAAATTAGTTTTTTACTTACCAAAATGAATTCTAGGCAGACAAGATTATATAAAAATATGAAAACTGACAAAATTAACCAGAAGAAAATACAGTAAAAAATATAATGGAACACGTGCATCTCGGCAGAACAAATATACGGGGAAAATTAGCAAAAGATAAGACTGATGGATTTGATGACATAAAAATAATTTTCAAGTATTTCCAAGCAATTAAAATTGCATTCACTTTTGTCCCCCAAGAAGTGGGGGGGTATTTCAGTACTGGCATCATACATTTTATCATGTTTCTCTTTTATTTTAAAATACTCAGTGGTTCTCTTTAGCCTACAGGAAAAATTCTACATTCCTTTGAATGTCATGAAAGTAATTTTATAATAAGATTGCCCTTATCTAATGGGCACCCCCTCTTCACACTCTGCCTCCTGCTCATGTTCACCATGGCGCTTCTGTTGCATAGGGCCAGGTGGCAAATGCAACCTAATAACGAAAGTTACCAAGGAAATTTAATTCTTTTAGAACTGTGAAGGTCAAAATAAAATATAAAAACCAATCTCTAAATTTAACCTTTTGTTTTGGGAAGCAAGAATTGAAATTCAGGGCATATGCAGAATGGGTGTTCTTTGATATGCCTGAAGAACAAAGAGAAGGTTGGGAATCTTATTAGAAAAAGAAATGTTGCATATTGTTTTGAAAGAAAGCTCATTAACACTAGAGAAGCTTTTGGGAGCTGGCATGCTGTGATTAGTGAGTGGCGATGCTAAGCAAAAGCTGTGATTGGTGAGTGGTGATGCTAAGTGAAAGCTGTGATTGGTGAGTGGTGATGATGGGTGAAAGCTGTGATTGGTGAATGGTGATGGCAGGTTGTTTTGGCAGTTACTAGGTAAAACTGGTCTTAGGATTAGAGCAGGCCATTTCAGCAGCTGGACTTGTGGAAAATTTAATTTAGGGAGCAGATGTTATACACCATGAGTACTATTTTTTTTCCCCAGCCCTTCTACTCTGATTTAATTGGGTATGAAAAGAATGGCCCAATTTTTATAATCGACTTTTACAGAACTTATGTAAAAAGTTTGGAAACATTCACAGAAAGCTATCAGTCACTCTGCATTAATGACAGCCAGATAGGTTTGATTAGTAGGTAAGATTCAAGACTGCAAATGACAATGAAGGTACAATATAGCAACAGCATTAAAGTAAGGACAAGCATGACTGCTAAAAGTGACTCACAGGCCGGGTGGGGTGGCTCACACCTATAATCTTAGCACTTTGGGAGGCCAAGGCAGGAGGATCACTTAAGGTCAAGAGTTCAAGATCAGCCTGGTCAACATGGTGAAACCCTGACTCTACTAAAAATGCAAAAAAGTAGCTGGGCATGGTGATGTGTGCCTGTAATTTTAGCTACTCAGGAGGCAGAGGCAGGAGAAGTGCTTGAACCAGGGAGGTGGAGGTTGTAGTGAGCTGAGACTGGGCCAGAGCACTGCAGCCTGGGCGACAGAGCAAAAGTGCCACACTGCAAAGTATGCAAGTATGTCTTTAAAAAAATATAAATATTTCTTAATAAATATAACTACTATATTTGGAAGTGAACTAAGATTTCTGTCCAATGATTAGCCCTTCATCTGTAGGAGGAGATTTGACCAGGATGTGGGGGAACAGTGAGGAAGGCTGAGGACAATTCAAGTTTCTTTCAGTTGACAAACACTAGTCTACCCAGGCTTTAGGAGAACAGTTAGAAAACAAAACTGTATGTATCTATCTAAAAAATTCTAAGAAGGAAAAAAATACTGTCATTCCAAAACCTCAGAAACAGAGTCTACCTATGGAAATTAGATATACCACCAAAAATATAGAAAACACTGGCATTCTGATCTGAACGCACCTGATCTCAGAAAACACTGGCATTCTGGAAATGATGAATTAATATAATGTCAATGAAAGAAGAGGCTAAGATAAAAAGTAGCTGAATAAAACAAAAACAAAAAATATTGGAAGTGGAATAGAAAAATTAAAATCCACATTAGGGGTAATAAACAGCAAAACTTATATTGGAGACAGTTGTATCAGGATTAATGGAATTCTGATTTGAGAAAATCTCCTAGAGTGAAGAGGAAAATGAATTAAGAGGTTAAAATGATGAGATAGTAATAGAAATAGACAAAAGAAAATGTAACTCTGACTGAAGAATTAATTACAATCCTTAGGAAGTACTTTATAAAATAATAATTTTAAAAAGTCCCTAATTAGTAAAATAAAAGGCCTCATTAAAAGGACTCATTATTTTCTAAGTCAAGTCAATTTAAAAATCCATGGAAACAGCCTGTGAATTTTTTGAATTATATGTGAAAAAGAAATAAGCTTGTAGGATAAAGGAAACATGGACAACAAACATGGACAACTAGTGTGTGGCACCACGTCTGGTTATTTTTATTTTTATTTTATTTTTGTAGTGATGGTGTCTCACCATATTGCCTGGGCTGGACTTGAATTCCTTGGCTTGAATAAATTTCACAAGCAGTTCTTAAATGAAAACACATGTAATATTGGAAATAATAATTTGATGTTAATAACATATATTGAATTGCTTAGATTATATTTACAAACGTAGAAGAGTGAGTAAAAAACTTAATTTTCATTTTAAGAGAAGAAAAACTTAGTAAATTTTCATTTTATATGGAGTGGATGAGGCAAATTCATCCTTTTGATCATCAGAAAAATTATGATCTTTTGTTTTTAATCTTAAAGTAATTAGCAGCATTGAAGAGCAGGATGTATCTCTTCTAAATCACTGAGTAGATAGTACTAAGAATATATAGTCTGTAATAAAATGCAAAAAAGTTGAGAGTTGTTTTAAAAAAAGGAAATTCAAAATAAGGAGTTATATCAGTTACAAAAAATAAGCACAAATGTTTATTAAATTAAAAGTAGTTGCAAAAACAGAAATTATGTTTGCACCAAGTTATAGTCACACAGATGATTAAAATAAAGGAACAATGAAAGATTATAGGGCAATTAGAAACAAAAACCAAAGGAAGCAGTGTTAGATTTCAAAGAAAGGATAGCTCAAGGCAAGCAATTAAGCACAATAATACCATATCAACAAGTATGGTTCACAATGACAATATTAGTCATGAATCATAGTAGAATATATAAACTTATATATTTTATGTAAAAATGTGCTAGAAGTATACAGACAACTAGAGAGAAACAATATTTGTAGGTCATTATAAAACACTCAACTAATAAATTGTATCCAAAGGACAGCTATTTCAATTAAGAAATTCATAATTGTATAATTTATATGTATTTTTAAAATAAATAAGCACATTCACCTAAATAACTATTAGATATAAAATAAAATGCAAACTCAATTTCACACTGTTTAGAGAAAACTAATATGAGGCTATGCCATATGATAACATTAAATGTATCTAAAGAGCTACTGAAGAGCAAATTCAAGGCCTTAAATATTTAAATAGTTCAAACAGATAAAATTTTAAATGATTGATTTAAGCATTTAACCACTGAAATTTGAAAATGAACAATAAAAAATCTTGAATAGTGAAAGCACTGTGAACTAATGGGAAAATTCTGCAGGCAAGATAAAAGTAATGTCATTTCTAGAGCTCAGACAAAGAGCATGATGACAAAAACTATGCACTTAGGAACCTGATGATAATTAATTGTTTGGTTTCTTATCGCACTTGAAGAATGACTTTTATGTCAAATGAGTATGGAAATAAAAAATTAATAACCTAGAAAATAGATGAAGCAAGAAAACTGGATAAAATTAAAAATTGATTGTTTTAGAGAAACCAAATAATCTAATGATATGTAAAAGCATGAGAGACATAATTGGGATAAAAAGAAAAAAATTAATAAAATCAATAATGAAAAATCAAATATTTTTAAAAATTGAGCATATGCTGTACACAATTCCATCCTAACAATATTAAAAACTGGGCAAAATTGATTATTTTTATTCATCTCAATTTCTCCTATCTCACCATACATTGTGTAAATAGAATTTAACTAGTCTAATGGCACAGGCTGAATTAGACTTCAGAATCTTGACTTTATTACTGGTTTACTGTCAAAACATTGTTTGAACTATCATTTAGTTGTTTTTGTCTCCATTTCCTTTCTCTAATAATGATTTTATATTCTATCTATCTATCTGATAATCTATAAGCTATCTTTAACCTCTTCTTTCAAAGAATGTTATACACACAAGCCTGCCAATATTTGTAAAGCTCTTTTAAGGTTCCTGGAAGTGGTTCACTAGCTCTCAAGGTAGAGATAACTTGGAGTTTCATTGCAAACACTCAGTGTACACCTATTTTTGTAAGGTATCAAACCATCAGCATTAATGTATATGGCCTTATAGTTTCCCTAAAATGCATTGTGCCTCAGCTAACTCAGCTGGGGTATCTGGGTTAAAATTAAGCTCCTCAGTGAGATGCCCAAGCTTCATTTGAGCTCAGCTTTCCAAAGGCCATACATTATGAAAGGCAAATAATAACTCCTTAATATTTCCAATGAAGTCATCAGGTACAAAAGTATAGCAACGGAATAGAGTATAGGAAATGAGCAGGCTTTTTGTACGTTAATAAAAACAACATCTGTTGGCTCCAGATCCCTGCACTCTCTGTTCCTCGGAGCAGGTGCTTAATTTTCCTACACTAATTGCCGTGTGTAAATTGTAACACAATATCATCTCCGTGAGAAATACTGATCCTTCCTTCCTTGTAACAAATATTTGCTGAACTCCTTTCAGTATCTCCCAATTTTAGAAGCTACCTATTAAAACTACGCATTAATCATTAAACTCATGGCAACAGAGTGGCCAATATTACTTTCATAAGAGCAGAAAACACAATGGAAATTTGAAGCCTACACGGAGTATTATTAATTTAATAACACCTGGCAATTTTAAGAATAAATTAATTTTCCTTGTCCTTTTATAAAACTAAAAATCATTGATTAATGTAATATGAATATATCTTTCTTTGACTTACTTTGGCTTAGGCATATCATTTAGGCTCCTTGGAACCATTTTCTCTTATATAAAGTAAGAACAACATTATTTATCTCCTGGATTGCTCAATATTTTAATAAATAATAATGATACATATATAAACATATGACCATTCTTTCCATTTCCATTATTTCCATTGTCTGGCAATTAGTCTAGGATAAGATCAGAATTGAAACAATAGGGGAATTCTTGGTTTGGGTGTAGGGAAGAGTCTATTCAAAGACGCACATGTGTAAAAACATGGTGTGTTGGAAATACCATATCACTGGAGCTTAGGGTGGAATGTAGTCAAAGACTAGTTGAAGATTCTTGGAGAACTTGGGCCTTACTGAATTTGTATCATTTGAAAAGCCATGAAGAGTCACCAAACTATTTTAGAAAGGAAAATCATGTGAGATTTGCATTTTAGAAAGGTGCCATGCCTTTCACGGCAGTGAATACAATGTACTGGAGGGACTCTTAGTTGCCCTTGACTAGTTGAGGGCAATGGCCTGAGCCCCTGATGAGCCCACTGTTGATCCCAACAGGGACAGTGCCAGTCAGGACAGAGAGGGAAAGACAGAGGGCTAATGCTTAGAAGACAGACTACTGGACTTGGTGACAATTATATTTAGGGGGCAAGGAAGAGGAAGGAATAAAATTTAATTCCGGTGACATTGATTTAGGGACACTAGGTGAAAGCCTATACTACTCAAGCTAGAGAACAAAGATCAGGTTTAGGGAGGAAAACGGTGAGTTTTAAGTGCCTGACATCATTAGAGATAAAGTTCATATTTTCAGTTGTCAGCTAAATACAACAGTCTGGAGTTTAGTTGGGAGGTCTGTACAAATGTAACGTAGAAGCTCTGAATATACAGGCTTCATGTAGCTTCAGTTAAGCCTTGAAAATGAATGGGGTTTCTTAAATCCAAGGACCATGCTCATCGAGACATTGCTGGTACTAGTTAGGCAGAAGATAAAATACTGATATAAATGATTTATTTTAAATAAAATAATGGAGGTGTGTGATTTTTCAAAGGTAGCACACAGACATTAGGTGTCGGATAAATGTTGGATCTTATTATTTTATGAAGATGTTTCATTCTAGCAATGTCAATTGAAAATTGTATTCTGCTGCATAAAGTAAACCAAATTACCAGTGATTAACTTAAAAAAGTCATAAAGTAAAATCAAACATTTATGAAATCATGAGAGAAATACCTCTAAATTTAAGAAAAATGATAAAATAGAAACTGTTCTGAGAGTTCATGAACTGGGTTACTTTCACCAAGGTTAATTACTTTGTATAGAAGAAAAAAAAGTAATATTCCTATTTTGAGAAACAATAGTAAGAACTTTGGGGTATAAAAGACTAATTTCTAGATATTTTGGAATTTCAAGCAGGGAAGTATAGTCAAATAAATTGAATATTATATGAATCAAAAATATTAAGAAGCTGGAGAGTATCAGTGCCAATAAAATGGAATTATAAAGGCTCTTAAGCTTTCATAAATTGATCTATTTTGTTGGGAAGAGAATGAGCATTTTTACACAATGTTGTATATATGGCCTCTATGCAAAACTGAATTTTTCTGAATAAGTTCTATGTCAGACTATCTTCACCAATCCTAGATATCGGACTGTATGATAAGTCAGAAATAATATTAGTGACTAGGAGTTAAGGAATTTACAGAGAATGACTGCAAAAGATACTTAGATGTAATGTTTTTACTGCACGTATCTTTTAAGTTCCAGAGATTTTTGAGGACACCAAAAACTAGATTTTTGACTGATATTTTCAAAGCTAGTGGCCAGTATGTGGTCTGAAATTACCACAATCCAATGATTATAATGATATTATTCCTTCATTTCCTTTGTTAGTATGTGTGAGCTCATCGCAGTGTGTCCAAACATGCATGTTTTACATCCAACTAGATCAAATCCTACCTGGATGCAAACATTAAAAAACATTCTGCTGCATAATGAAAATCTCTCTAGAGATTTAAATACTCATTACTATCATCGCAATGATCAGATTCTATAATTTAATTTAACAATATTTGTATGAATGTATTTTCAAGATCTGTGTCTTGCATTGGATGAAAGCTTTGTGATGACAGGGACCATATCAATTTTTTTTTTCCAGCACTCTCTTCAGTGCTTAGCTCAGTCATAATGAAGCACATAAGAGATGGTCCATAAAAACTTTGTAAATTAATAATAATGAAAAAATAGTTTTGATTCTTCTCTGTTCATCCCTGCCATTCATTATCATCTGTTACTTCTTTATTTCTCGACTTTCAAGGATATAGTTTAGATTTACTGAGTTCTAAGGCAAGATAGCAGGAACAATATGAATAAAACAAATGATAAAGAGGTGCTGTAAAATCTGATTGTCTAGGAACAGAGTAAGAAGTCGTGCTTGATCAACATTATTCTCTTCATATTATATTCAATTTTTTGGAAGTTTTTGAAGAGATTTAAAAGCTAGAACTTCAATGATGTACTGCAGTGAACATGCAAGATGGGATTTATATTTGTTGATTGGAAGTAAATGGAACCATATGGAACCAAAGAGTCTAATGCAAGTCCTACTGGCCCTAAAGAATTATTTTTAATATGTCTGGTGTTTCCTACAAAACACTATTTATCACTGACTTGAAAATCAGACTTCAAGTAATAGGAGAAACTTTTATTGATATATATATATATCTTTTTCTATATCTTTCCATTTTTGAACACTTATAGGGAGCATTGTTTTCTGATCTGGTAGAATCTGAATGCTTTTCTTTAATTTCAAGAACTAAGCGATTTCATGACCATTTTAAAGAAAGAAAAGATCATTTTATTTATAGTTCTTCTAACATTTGTAATTTAGTAGGGTTTATGTCCTCCCCAAATTTGTATGTTGAAACTCTCACCACAAAAATGATAATATTAGGAAGTGGGATCTTTGGGAGGTCACTAGGCCGTGGAAGCAGAGCCTTCATGACGAGATTAATTCCTCTATACAAGAGGCCCAAGAGAGACCACTGGCCCCTTCTACCATGTGTGGCTAGAGTGAGAACACATCTGTCTGTGAGGAAGCGGGCCCTCACAACACATTGAATCCACCAGCACCCTGATCCTGGACTTCTGAGCCTCTAGAACTATAAGAAATACATTTCTGTTGCTTATAGGCCACTCAATGTATGGTATTTTGTGATGGCAGCCTGGGAGGACTGAAGGGACAAAGACACTGGCAAACTGAAATGTCAACATGGCAATCTATTTCTCTGTAATCTGTCTCTGTTTTCTTGTCTCTGTCTTTCTTTCTCTCTGTCTCTCTTCTCCCTTTCACATTCTGGCTAAAATTAAAATGTGATTTTTTTTTTGAGACAGTGTCTCTCCCTGTTGCCTAGGCTAGAGTGCAGGGGTACGATGAAAGCGTTCTGCAGCCTCAGTCTCCCAGGCTCAAACTGTCCAACTGCCTCAGCCTCCTGGGTAGCTGGGATTACTGCCATGAGCTACCATGCCTAGCTATTTTTTTTTAATTTTAATTTTTAGTAGACATGAGATCTTGCTATGTGGCCTAGGTTGGTCTCAAACTTCCAAGCTTAAGTGATTCTCCCTCTCAGTCTCCTAAAAATGTTGAGATTACTGGTGTGAGCCATTGTACCTGGCCTAAAATGTGAATTTTAATAAGTATTTTTTCTTTAAATCAGAAAGTGATCTGGTAAGAATGATAGTTAAGTCTCCAATTTCAGTTTAGAGAAATCTTCATCTATTTTACCAAAACTGTTCTGTTACCAGGATTGACTTGATTTATCAGATTAGCGGAGAAAATAAATCTAATTTGGGCAAACAACCAGTATTCACCTCATTTAAAAAACAAATCATTAAAGCTTTGGTATTTGAGTTGGCTTTAAAAATGTTTTCTGGGCGCTGTGGCTCACGCCTGTAATCCAGCACTTCGGGAGGCTGAGGCAGGTGTAGCACCTGAGGTCAGGAGTTCATGACTAGCTTGGTCAACATGGTGAAACCCCACCTTTACTAAAAAACTGCAAAAATTAGCCAGGCATGGTGGTGGTGGACACCTGTAATTCCAGCTACTCGGGAGGCTGAGGCAGGAGAATTGCTTGAACCTGGGAGGCGGAGGTTGCAAAGAGCCGAGATCCTGACGCTGCACTCCAGCCTGGGTGACAGAGCGAGACTCTGTCTCAAAAAAAAAAAAAAAAAGATAATAGGCTGGGTGCGGTGGATCATGCCCATAATCCTAGCACTTTGGGAGGCTGGAGGATAGCTTGAACCCAGGAGTTCAGGAACAGCCTGGGCAACATGATGAGACTCCCTCTCCACAAAATATAACGAATCTTAGCTGTGTGTGATGGTGAACCCCTGTAGTCCCAGCTACTTGGGAGGCTAATGTGGGAGAATCACTTGAGCCCAGGAGGTAGAGGATGCAGTGAGCCAAGATCATGCCACTGCACTCCAGCCTAGGCAACAGAGCGAGACCCTGTCTTAAAAATGAAATAAAAATAGATTAATAAGTAAAATAATGAAAACACAATCTCTCTTCCGGTAATCTGCTTTACATAAATATTAGCATTGGGTCAGGTAATCTAAAAATGGACAAAAAATAGTTTCCTATCCCTGACAGCTTACTACTCTCTGGGCAGAGAAATGAGACAAATATTCTGTCTACAAAGAAGAAGTTAAACTAGGTAAACTGAGCTCTGTTTTTTAAGCAATGGCTATTTGGGAGCATGTTATGTTGTGGGGGTAGAGGAGTGACACACTGCCCGTTACCCAACTACAGCCTGCTGGAGTTTTCAAACAGCAGCTCACAGGTAGACAGAGGGAAGGAGACAATAAACGGAATGAACTAATCATGCTGCGAAAGGCACTCTTAAGGAGCGCTTGAACTCTCCTCGTCCAACAGCTAACTGAGAAATGTCACGTGATTGTTCAACTTCTAACTTTGCGTGTCCAAAATGGAACTTTTGGGTCCCTATGCCAAATCTGATCTTTCCTGAGTTTCCCTTTGGTTCAGAAAATGACACTTCCATTCAGATAGTTGCTTAAGCCAAACAATTAGGAGCTGTTCTTTGTTTCTTTCTTTCTGCCAGTCCCATATATAAACAACCCTCAGGTTCTCCTGGTTTTCCCTCCCAAACATTACTTTTATAACTATTTGGATTCCAATTGCTTTGTTTTTGAATATACTGTTTTACCAAATCAAATGAAATGCATATCACTGACATTCTACTATATGTTTACTTTATGAGGTCTGAGGCATTCAGTACGTTTGTGTATAACACAAGATTTGTGGAACAGTCAGATTAAAAAATATTGTGATGAACTGAAATGATTGTCTAAATGCAACAGAAAGTTAATAAGGATTAACAAAATCCTGCAATGTAGATTGTACAGATGGTTTAAACACAACATCCAGAAAAAAATCGTCTGTGGTTATTAACCAACTGCTAGTTTAAGCAAAGTCTGTGATAAGATACAGCTGATGAAAATACTTCAGTTGACTTAATAGGAGTGTATACTCTGTACAAAACAGAATAATTTGATCCTGAGAGACACAGCAATAACGAAGGCTAGAAATTACAAAAGGTAGAGTTAAATGTTAAGTTAGAATGTGCTTTCTAGCAATCAGGTAGAGGTTTTGGAGAAATGTTCCAGTACTCATTGGATGACCATTTTCAGGGCAATTGTAATGAAGCTTCATGCTTTATATTTTATAGATTTACAGACAAAGATTTTCAGAAAAGTGTGCCTTGCTGAGCCTTTTAAAGATAAATTAGCACAACACATCAGAACACCAAGAGAATCTAGGAAATATAGTCATTGTCAGTGTAGCAAGAGAACCCCCTAGTGGCCAGATAACATTTTTTCCAAATGACTTTAGATTTTTAAAAATCTTAGACCCAGTACACTTGAATTGTGAGTTAATTACACCACATTCACTAATTTGATGTGATCACATTTGTTTGTTTTTGTTTGCTTTCCTCTACTCTCTTTTAAAAAACAATTTATTAAAATATAACGCATATACAGAAAGTGATACAAATCATAAACGTACAGCTCCATGAATCATCACAAATTAAACACCAGTGTAATCAGCACAGGAATATTATTAGCATTCAAGATGTTCCCCTTGTTTCCATTTCTAGCCACTACCCCTGAAAAAGTAGCCACTATTCTAATTTTTAACACCATGAATAGATTTTGACTATGCTTGAAGTTTGATAAATGGGGTCATATAGTACGTATTCTTTTTTCATCTGGTTTCTTTCACTTAACACTATGTTTGTGGAATTCATCTATACAGACTGTGTGTATATATGGTTCATTTATTCTTACTGCTCTACGGTATTCCATTTTGTGAATATACCATAGTATATTTATTTGTTCCTTTGTGCATTTGAGTAGTTTTCACTATAAAAATAAGGCTGCTATGAACATTTTTGTACGTGTCCTATGACAAATTTGCATATGATTATGCATTCATGGAAGTTGAATTGCTGGATCATCAGGTACACAGATGTTCAGCTTTTGCTGTATTGCTTTCTGGTTTGTAAAGTAATTGTACCAATTTATACTTCCACAGCCAGAATTTCCACTGTGCCACATTCTAGCTAAAACTTGATTGGCCTTTCTTATTTTAGTCAATATTGTAGGTGAGTAGTGGTATCTCATTGCAGTTTTCATTGCGCTATTCTTGATTGCTGCTGAAGTTGAATACCTTTGCCTATGTAGACTGACCATTTCTGAATTGCCTATTTTTTCTCGTTTGTCTATCTTGATTTGTAGCTGTCCTTTAAATACTCTGAACATGAGTTATTAGTTGAATATATGAATGGGAAATATCTTCTTTAACTTTGCAGGATACATTTTATTTTAAGTGGTGTGTCTTTGATAAGAAGTTCTTAATTTTCAAATGTTCATTTTATCATATTAAGTGGTTAGCACCTTTTTGCCTTTAAGAATGCTTTGCCTACTCCAAGGCCTGGAAATGTTCTCATGTATCTTTCTTCTAAAAGTATGATTGTTTTATCTTTGACATATAAAATTGCAATCCATTTGGACTTTATTTTTAGGTATGGTATGAGATATGGGTCAAAATTAATTTGTCTTATGTGCCTATCAACAGACCTAGAACTATTTATTGAATAAACCATCCTTTCTCCACTCCCATGTCTTGTTTATCATTAATCAGGTGATAGTCTGTGTGTGAGTCTGCCTCTGGATTATATTCCGTTCAATTGGTCAATTTGTCTCTCTTTGCATCAATAACACAGCATCTTATTGTCTTCATCTCTCCAGGCTGATGTGACAGAATATCATAAAGTAGGTAGCTTTTAAACAAAACAAACTTATTTCTCACAGTTCTGCAGGCTGAGGAGTTCAAGATCAAGGAGACAATAGGCTCAGTGTCTGATAAGGGCTGCTTTTTGTTTATAGATAGTACCATATTGCTATGTCCTCACATGGAGTAAGAGGAAGGCAGCTCTCTGAGGCCTCTTTTATAAAAGCACTAAGTCCGTGAATAAAAGCCCCGCCCCCATGACCAAATCACCACCCAGAGGGCCTACTTCCTCATACCATCATATTGGTGATTAGGTTTCAACATATGAACTTAGAGCATTGTTGGTGTATAGAAATGCAACTGACTTTGTGCACTAATTTAGTATCCCAGGACTTTACTGATTTCATTTCTCAGGTCTAGGAGTCTTTTTGGAGGAATTTTTAGTGTTTTCTAGGTATAAGATCATGTTGCCAGCAAACAGAGATAATTTGACTTCCTCTTTTCCAACTTGGATGCCTTTTATTTATTTCTCCTGCCTGATTTCTCTGGCCAGATCTTCCATTACTATATTGAGTAGGAGCAGTGAGAGTAGGTATCCTGTTTTGTTCCAGTTCTTAGGGAGAATGCTTCCAGCCTTTGCCCATTCCGTATGGTGTTGGCTGTGGCTTTGTCATAGATGGCTCTTAATATTTTGAGATATGTTCCTTTGAGGTCTAATTTGTTGAGGGTTTTTTTCTCTTATCATGATAAGATGTTGGATTTTATCGTATACTTTTCTGTGTTCACACAAAAAATTACCTAGAAATACAGATTTAACTGAGGAGGTGAAAGATCTTTACAATGAGAATTATGAAACACTGATGAAAGAAATTGTAGACGACACAAACAAATGGAAAAAACATCTAATACTCATGGATAGGAAAAATAAATGTCATTAGAATAACCATACTTCCCAAAGCAGTTTACATATTCAATGCTATTGCTATCAAATTACCTTAGTCATTTTCACAGAATTAGAAAAAACAATTCTAAAATTCATATGAAACCAAAAATGAGCCCAAATAGTCAAAACAGTCCTACGCAAAAAAAGAACAAAGCCAGAGCCTCACATTACCCGACTTTATACCATTTGTCTGTAGTAATCAAAACAGCAGGGTACTGGTACAAAAATAGATACACAGCTCTATGGAACAGAAGTGAAAACTCAGAAATAAAGCCCGATACCTACAACAAACTGATATTTGACAAAGCTGACAAAAATGAACAATGAGGAAGGGAGATCCTATTAAGTAAATGGTGCTGGGAAAACTGACTTGTCTTGTGTAAGAGTAGAAGAATGAAACCGGACCCTATATGTCATCGTATACAAAAATTAACCAAAGATGAATTAAAGAATTAAGTGTAAAACCTGAGACTATAAAAATCGTAGAAGAAAACTGAAAAATTCTTCCGGGCATTGGCCTAGTCAAATAATTTATGACTAAGACCTCAAAAGCAAATGCAACAAAAACAAAAATAGATAAATGAGACTTAAACTAAAGAGCTTTTGCATGGAAAAAGAAACAACAGTTAACAGACAACCTATGAAATGAGGGAAAATACTGGCAAACTATGCATCTGACAAAGAACTAACGTCCAGAATCTGTAAGGAACACAGACAAATCAACAGAAAAAAAGAAAACATTAAAAAGTGGGCAAAGAACATGAATAGACATTACTCAAAAGAAAACATACAGGAGGCCAACAAACATATGAAAAAAGGTTCATCACTAATTGTCAGAGAAATGCAAATTAAAACCACAGTGAGATATCATCTCATGCCAGTCAGAATGGCTAGTACTAAAAAGTCAAGAAATAACAGATGTTGGGGAGGATTTGGAGAAAGTGAATGCCATACACTTTTGGTGGGAATGTAAATTAGTACAACTCCTATGGAAAACGGTATGGAGATTCCTCAAAAAACTAAATATAGAACTACTATTTGACCCAGCAATCCCACTGCTGCGTATCTACTCAAAGGAAAGAAAATCATTTTATCAAAAAGACACCTACATTTATATGTTTATTGCAGAACCATTTACAATAGCAAAGTCATGGAATCAACCCCAAGTGTTCATCAACAGTTGACTGAATAAAGAAAATGTGGTACATATTCCATACAATGGAATACTACACAGCCATAAAAAGAATAAATTCATGTTCTTTGCAGCAACTTGGATGGAGCTGGAGGCCATTTTTCTAAGTGAAATAACTCTGAATCAAAAAATCAAATGTCAGATGTTCTCACTTATAGTAGGAACTAAACAACGGGTATACATGGACAGAGTTATGGAAATAATAGATATTAGGGACTCCAAAAGGGAGGAGGGTGGAAGGGGGCCAAGGGTTGAAAACCTACCCATTGGCTACTATGTTCACTATCTGAGTAATGCTTTCACTAGAAGTCCAAACTTCAGCATTACATAATATACCTATGTGACAAACCTGCATATGTAACCCTGAATCTAATGTTTAAAAAAAATGAATTTGGAGGGGTGATGCAAACATTCAGACCATAGCACTTATTTGTGATTGTTCTATAATAGTTTTATAATATTAGGTCCTCTAGTGTTATTTTCTTTTGTTCCAGTTATCAATTTATTCCTTCAGCTTCACACTCATGCATTGTCCAGTCTCTGAAAAGGGAAACAGTCCCTTTAAATGTTTTTCCTTTGTCAGCTGGGATAAACTTAACCTTTGTCAGTAGAGGGCGCTGAAGAGACATTGCAAGAGAAAGTTTGCTCTGGTTCTGCAGATTCTGAAGCACGTGTTACTGCCCAGGGCCTAGCTTCTGAAGCAGGCGGGCACAGCTCTTCCTGTGCCAAGCTCCTGTAGTGAGTTCATGTTGGCCAGCAGCACCTAGCAGCTTTCAGCTTTCTTCTGTATCCCCCTAAGTTGGTGTTATAGCAGTGTGACTTGGGTGAGACATCTCCCTGTGACCAGCTTTCCTCAATACCCTAGAGTGTGAATTTCCAGCAGGTTTTTACCAGTACAGCACCATGAGCACTTTTTTGCCATTTCGTGAGCCACAGTCACACCCATGGTCTTGCTATTAGCCTGCCAGCACCTCTTTATTGTCTAATATGTAAAAGAATTCACTAGCAAAGTCATGGGGGTTGGGGATTTTCTTTGGAAGAAAGTTGTCCTTTGAATTTTTTATTTTTGCAATAATTTTACAGTTACAGAAAAGTTGAAATATAATACAGAAAGTTTTCATATGCTCTTGATTCAGCTTTCCTTAAAATTAACATTTCCCATAACCATAGTAAAATGATCAAAACCAAGAAATTAACATTAGTATAATCTTAGTAACTAAATCACAGGCCTCGTTCAAATTTCATTAGTTTTTCTATTAGTGTCCTTTGTCTGTCTCAAGATCCATTTAAGATCCCATGATGTATTTAGCTGTGTCTTTAGTCTTCTCCAGTCTGTGACAGTTCCTTAGTCTTTCCTTGTCTTTCAGGATCTTGACACTTGAGGAATTCTGGGAAGTTATTTTATAATATATCCTTCAATTTGGGTCTGTCTGACGTTTTCTCATGATCAGATGAAAGGTATGCAAAAATACCACATAAGCGATGCACCCGTCTCTGTGAATGATAACTAGGGGTACTTGATATCCATATGCCCATCCTGGCAATATTAACCTCGATCATTTAGTTAAGGTGGTGTCTGCAGGGTTTATCCACTTTAAAGTTACCATTTTTTTCCTTTTAAATTAATAAGTACACCAGGAGAGAGTCTTTGAGGCTGTATAAATGTTCTATTTCTCTTCAAATTTATACACATTAATTTTAGCATACATTGCTGGATCATACCTGTAAAAATTTATTACTACAGAGTTTACCTAATATTGATTTTCTACTTCCTTCATTTTTCCTGTATTTATTAATTAAAATTGAGAGTTGTACTTTCTCATTCATTTATTTACTTATTCAATTATTTATTTATATCAGTATAGATATTTATTATATTCTGTGGGCTAAAATCCAATACTCTTATTTTTTTCTCTCAAATTGTTCCCCTTTTGGTCATTTCTCTGCCTTCCAACACGACCTTGTTTGTTGTTGAGCATCCTCTTACTTTCTGGCATTAGAAGATCTTCTAGGTTCATCTTGCAGTTTTGTGATCTCAGACCTGCTGTCAAACATTGCTCCAAGGAGCCTTGATTCCTTTTATTAGAGACTGATATGGCACGATAGCTGGCCAACACCTTGAGTGACAGACCCTGAGCAGAGAATTCAGCTGAATCATGCTAGTTTCCTAATCCACGGAAACTGTGTGATAATGTATTTGAATTTTTTAAAGCCCGTGGATAGTAATAACTTGTTACAAAGCGAGATAAAACTGATATCCCCTTTTTTCTAAGACATTCAATTTTGGTATGCCATTCCTCTGCTTTTAGAGCCTTAATAACTTCTCATTGTCTTAATGATAAAATCTAACTTAATTAAAAACTTTTAAGGCCCTCCTGGGCCCTGGTTACCCCCCAGCCTCATTGCTTGTGAATCCAATGCTCTCACTCCATTCCAGGTAGACTGAAATACTTGGATGGCCCTGATGACACCGTGTTCTCTTACCTTCCTTGCGTTCACTTCATGACTCAGTTTAAACTTTGATTACCTAGCAAGCCTTTTACAGGCGCCCCAAGACTGGGGGAGGCTACTGTTCTCCTGGCTCTCAGGGAATCTTTTTCAGTAATTAGCACAGTAACTCACTTGTCTGTGCCTGACTGTCTTTCTGAGTATACAGCACTGTCTTTGAGCGTGATGTTTTTAATTTTAATTTTAACTTTTTAAATCTTACCTTTATCCTTCCCCAGGTTCTATGCCAGTGTGGACTGAGTAAATGAGTAAATGAGAAGATGAACAGTGTAACACCTTATAAATTCAGGAAAAGCTGAACCATCATTTGTTTGTTCTAGCACAGACAGGCTTGGCTTTGAATACTAGCCAGTTCCACGATCTATCAGCTGAATTATTAGTTTTTTTTGTACTTTAAGAAATAGGGGTCAGGCGTGGTGGCTCACACCTGTAATCCCAAGGCTTTGGGAGGCTGAGGCAGGAGGATCACCTGAGGTCAGGGGTTTGAGACAAGCCTGGCCAACATGGTGAAACTCCATCTCTACAAAAAATACAAAAAAAAAAAAAAAATCAGCCAAGCCTGGTGGTAGGCGCCAGTAATGCCAACTACTCTGGAGGCTGAGGCAGGAGAATCGCTTGAACCTGGGAGGTGGAGACTGCAGTGAGCCGAGATTGTGCCATTGCACTCCAGCCTCCGCAACAAGAGCAAGACTCAGACTCAAAAAAAAAAAAAAAAAAAAAGAAAAGAAAGAAAGAAGGAATGAATGAATTAGGGATAGTAATAGTGTTTACTGTATACAGTTGTTCTGAGGAGAAATTACGAAAAGGTATGCAGTTACACAATGCCACATACAACTCTAAATTCCAATTAATAAATGTAGGAAAAATGAGGGAAGTAGAAAAATGCACAAGAAATGTTACCTATTAACTTTACTGCAATTTCTTCTTGGTAGTTATCATTTCATGCATGCCTACATATGGGCTACAAGGGGACCAATATAGTTTTTATGTGCTCAGCAGGTTTTTTTTTTTCTTTCTCTTCCTAGTGAAGAAAAAGAAACTTAGCGGCAGTTGGCATGCTGCCAGCTGAGCATTTGCTGGTCTGAGTTTCAGTTTCCTTTCTTTTCTAGAGTGAAGAAATGGGTCTCGTGACAACCTTCTGCCTCCAAACTTAGGCTGCTCGATAAATCAGACAGGACAGTTAGTCCTCAATTTAAGCCTGATCCAACTCTTAGAAACAGGTAAGTGACTTTTTAATTGAAACATAATATTTGTACATATTTATGGGGTATATGTGATATTTTGATACAAGCATGCAATGTACAATGATCAAATCAGGATCATTGAGAAATCCATTGCCTCAACCATTTATCATTTCCTTGTGTTGGGAACATTCCAAATCTTCTAGCTATTTCAAAATAGACAATAAATTATTGTTAACTATACTTATCCTACTGTGCTATGAACACAAGAGCTTATTCCTTCTCTCTAACTGTATTTTTGCACCCATTAAATAACCTCTTTTCAATACCCGTTCCTCTGACTTTCCCAACTTCTGGCAACCATCAGTCTACTTTCTACGTCCATGAAATCAACTTTTTTAAAAAAGCTTCCACATATAAGTGAGAACATTACAGGTAAGTGACGTTTTGCCATCCAATGTTTCTTAGCTTTGTGTGAAGAAAAAAGCTTGCTTTCTTTTTTTTCTGAAAATAAGTTTCAGAGTGGAATTGCTGCTAATGATCATACTTTTCTCTTTCATTTTCCTTTAATTTTAGTGAAAATTTTACACACAGATAACTAGTGAGTGTCAATGAACCATACTGTAATCTGATAGTTTTATCAGATTTTAAAAATGATTTGCTTTGTAAATTGGAATAGATTTCTTTTTCTTAAAAACAAAAGCATTACAAACAAAGTTGAAGAACTCTATGAATCTCTCCTATATTCTTGTTTTTTTTTGAGACAGAGTCTCACTCTATTGCCTAGGCTGGAGTGTAGTGTTTCCATGTTGGATCACTGCAAGCTCCACCTCCCGGGTTCAAGGGATTCTCATGCTTCAGCCTCCCAAATAGCTGGGATTACACGCACTTACCACCATGCCTGGCTAATTTTTGTATTTTTAATAGAGATGAGGTTTCACCATATTGGTCAGACTGGTCTTGAACTCCTGACCTCAAGTGATCTGCCAGCCTCGGTTTCCCCAAGTGCTGGGATTATAGGTGTGAGCCACTGCACCCAGCCTCTCCTATATTCTTTACCCTTCTTTTTATTTCCAGAGGAAAACATTATCTAGACTTTGGTATAAATTCTTGCCATGATTGTTTTTATGGTTTTCTGTATGTGTGTGTGTGTGTGTGTGTGTATGTGTGTATGTATATATATATATATATATATGTATGCATTTATCTAAATAAATCTAGTATTATGTTTTTATGGTTTTCTGTATGTGTGTGTGTGTGTATATATATATGTATGCATTTAACTAAATAAATCTAGTATTACTTTTTAAAAATTACTTCTGCTTTTATATACCAGCAAAAATGGTTTTACACAATAATTTTTAAAAATTTATTATATTTGTATTTATTTTATTTTTATGGATACATAACACATTATATATTTATGGGGTACATGTGATATTTGGTGATGCACTTAGAGTGTGCAATGATTAAGTCAGGGTATTTGTGGTTTCCATCACTTTGAGTATTTGTTATTTCCATATTTTGGGAACAAGCTAAGTCTTCTAGCTACTCTGAAATATACAATATATTGTTTTTTACTATAGCCACTCTACTTTGTTGACTAATAGAACTTATACCTTTTATTTAACTGTATATTTGTGCTCATTAACCTACATCTCTTCATCCTTCCTTCCTAGACACCCTCCCACTCTTCCTAGCCTCCAGTATCTATCATTATACTCTCCACCTTTATAAGATCAACTTTTTAGCTTCCACATGAGTATGAAGGTGTGATATTTCCTGTGCCTAGGTTATTTCACTTAATATTCTCCAGTTCCATCCATGTTGCTGTAAATGACATGATTTTACTGTTTTTATGGCCAAATACTATTCCATTGTGTCATATACCACATTTTCTTCATCCATTCATCCATTTATGGACAGTTAGGTTGATTCCATATCTTTTCTATTGTTAATAGAAATTAAATTCACAACAGAAAAGGTTGCTGTGATAAACCTGAAAGACACTAGGAGGAATTTTAACATTTTGACCATATTCAGCAATCTTTTACAATGTGGTGTGCAGACTCTAAAATAGCCCATAATTGTCCCTGCCTTCTGGTACTCATGTCTGTGTGTAACTCCCCCTTGTCTGTGGATGGACCCTGTGACTTTACTGTAACAGATAGATTTTGGCAAATGTGATAAGTTAAAATTATAGTGTCTGCTATGCTAGGAGATTCTCTCCCTTGCTGGTTTCAATGAAGTAAGTGGTCATGTTGGGGAGGCCCATTTGGCAAGGAACTAAGAGTGGCTTTAGACCAATAACCAGCTGAGAACTGAGGATAGCCTCTCATCATCATCAGCAAGAAATAGGATTCTCATATTACAACCACAAGGAACTGAATTCTGCTAACAACCATAGAAGCTTGGAAGCATGTTCTTCTCCCATTAAACGTTCAGAAGAGTCTGCAACTGTGGCTAACACTTTGATATGCCTCATGAAAAATTCTGAAGCAGAGAACCAACCTAAGTAATGACTGTATTTCTGACTCAGAGAAACTGTGAGACTATAAATGTGTGTTGTTTTAAGCCTCTAAATTTAGGGGAAATTGCTATGCAGCAATAGATAAATAGCACACTAAATTAGTCAATACTAATACTTTATCTGTAGATGTTTTAGGGTTTTCTGCATATAAGATAATATCTGTGAGCAGAGATGATTTTACTTCCCTTGTAATTCAAGTGCCTTTTACCTTTTCACTTTCTTTTTTATTTTGACCTATTTGCTCTGGTTAGGACATTCAGTATTATGTTGAATAGAAGTGGTACAAGTGGATAATCTTGTCTTGTACCTGATCTTAGAAGAAAAGTTATCAGTTTTTCACTGCTGAACATGATGTTAACTGTGGACTTTTTATACATGGATTTACTATGTTGAAGTCATTTCCTTCTACTACTGTTTTTTTAAAGTGTTTTTGTCATGAAAAGGTATTGAATTTTGTCAAATGCCTTTTCTGTATCAATTGAGATGACCAATTTGTATTAGTCAGTATTCTTCAGAGAAACTGAACCAACATAAACAAAACAAAACAAAACAAAAACCGAAAGGAAATTTGTTATGGGAGTTGGCTCGCATGATTTTGGAGGCCGAGAAGTCTCACTGTGTGCCATCTGCCAGTTGTAAAGCCAGGAGAGCTGGTGGTGTGATCAAAGGCCTGAGAACTGGTAGAGCCAGTGGTGGAACTCCCAGTCTGAATCCAAAGTCCTGGAAACTGGGAGAGCTGTTGGTGTAAGTCCCAGAATCCAAATGTCTGAAAACCAGGAGCTGAGATATCTGAGAGCAGAAGAAGATGGATACTCCAGCTCAAGAAGAGAGAATTTTTTCTTCTTCTGCCTTTTTGTTCTATTTGGGCCCTCAATGGATTGGATGATGATTCAAATACTAATCTAAAATGTGTTTGTATCTTCGTTTGTCTCGAGATTTCCTCTTCTTCTTCTTTTTATTTTATTTTATTTTTGAGATGGAGTCTCTCTCTCTGTCACCCAGGCTGAAGTGCAGTGGTACAATCTCTGCCTCCCAGCTTCAAGTGATTCTCCTACCTCAGCCTTCCCAGTAGCTGGGACTACAGGTGCACATCACCACATCAGGCTAATTTTTCTATTTTTATTAGAGACAGGATTTCTGCATATTGGCCAGGCTGCTCTTGGACTCACGTCCTTAAGTGATCCGCCCGCCTCGGCCTGCCAAAGTGCTGGGTTTACAGGTGTGAGCCACCACACCTGGCCTCTAGATATTTTTTAATTTCCCTTTTTATTTCTTTTCTATCCATGGCTTATTCCAGAGGGTGTTGTTTAATTCCCACATCCTTGTTAATTTTCTAGATTTTCTGCTACTGATTTCTAGTTTCATTACAAGGCTGTGAGGAAAGACACTTGGTATGGTTTCAATCTTAGATTTGTTAAGACTTGTTTTTTGGCCGAGTGTGGTGGCTCACGCCTGTAATCCCAGCACTTTGGGAGGCCAAGGCGGGCGGATCACGAGGTCAAGGGATCGAGACCATCCTGGCCAACATGGTGAAACCCCGTCTCTACTAAAAATATACAAAAATTAGCTGGGCGTGGTGGCGTACGCCTGCAGTCCCAGCTGCTCGGGAGGCTGAGGCAGGAGAATTGCTTGAACCCAGGAGGCGGAGGTTGCAATGAGTGGAGGTTGCACCACTGCACTCCAGCCTGGCGCCTGGTGACGGAGTGAGACTCTGTCTTTCTAGTGAGTTGACTCTTTTATTATTATATGATGTTCTTCATAGCCTCTTATGACAGGTTGTGATTTAATGTCTATTTTGTGTGGAATAAGGACAGACATCCCTGCTCTCTTGCGGTTACCATTTGCAAAAGTACCCTTATCACTTGATTTTCATCCTATGTGTGTCCTTAAGTTTAAGTGAGTTCTTGGAGACAGCATATTGTTGTATTTCATCATGACATGCTTTGACTCAGTATTATCCTTCTTTCTTTGGTTTGCTAATATTTTGCCGAGGATTGTTTCATCTATATTTGTGAAACAGATTCACCTGCAATTTTTCTTTCCTGTAACACTGTTAACAGGTTTTGGTATCTAAGTTATTCTCTGGAAGAGAACATGTGTAAGACTGTGTATTATTTATGCTTTAAATTTTGTTAGAATTTATCAGTTAGACTCTGATCCTTGAGTTTTCTTGGGGCAAGTCTTAAATTAATTATGAATTTAGTTTTAATTTTAAAATTATGAATTTTAGCTATGAGAGAGTCAAATGTTGTATTTATTTTTATGTCAGCTTTGGTAAGTTGCATTTTTCTTGAAATTTGTCCACTTATTCTCAAATTTATTTTTACAAAGTTGTTTATCTTGGGATCATTTGATCATTTATTGCATCTGTACTGACATTTTCTGTTATGTTTTCTTTTTAGGACATTTCTTCCCTTTTTTTCCCTTTATCAGTGTCAGCAGTGTTTTACAAATTTTGTTACTACTTTCGAAAAGTAGGTTTTGCTTTTGTTAATCTTCTTTACTGTATACTTAATACTTCTGTTCATTAATTTTTGCTTTTATTTTTATTATTTAATTTTTCTGCATTCTTTGGGTTTAATTGGTATTTTTTGCTGACTTTTTGAAATGAAAGTTTATATAATTAATTTTCTGCCTTGCTTTATTTCTAATACATATGTTTAAGCATATATGATTTTTATAACATTTTATCTTCACTCCATAAGTTTTAACAAGAATATTTTATCATTTAATTAAATTTCATTATGATTTCTTATTTGAATACTGTATTATTTCAAAGTATATTTTTTATTTTCTAATGTATGAGGGAATCTACTAGTTATCTTCTTTTTTAATTAAAAAATTTTGGCTTATACTGTTTTTCAATACTATACTACTTTGAAATGTTTTGAGATTTGCTTGCTTTTTAAGGTTGTAGAATATCTTTTCTATATTTTTTCTTTTATTCTTGTATTCCAGTTTCATATATCTTAACCAATTTTACTGTATCCTTGAATCCCTTTTGCCCTCTCCTCTTTTTATTCTCTTTTTGTCTCAATACTTCAGTTGATAAATTCTCATCTAATTCTTTTTCTTTTTTTACTTTTTTTTTTTTTCGAGACTCAGTCTCTCTCTGTCACCCAGGCTGGAGTGCAGTGACACAATCTCAGCTCACTGCAACCTCTGCCTCCTGGGTTCAAGCTATTCTCTTGCCTCAGCCTCCCAAGTAGCTGGGACTACAGGCGCCCCGCCATCACTCCCTGCTAACTTCTGTATTTTTAGTAGAGACAGGGTTTCATCATACTGGCCAGGTTGGTCTCAAGCTCTAGACCTTGTGATCCACCTGCCTCAGCCTCCCAAAGTGCTGGGATTACAGGCGTGAACCACCATGCCCAGCCTGTAATTCTTTAACTATGTCTACCTTGCATTTAAATGTATTCACTTAATTATTAATTTCAGATATATGGTTTTAAATCTAGAATTTCTTTTTAACTTTGTATTGTATCATTTTACTGTCAATCATTCAATCTTGCCTTTTAGCTGTTTGAACATATCAAGCACAGTAATTTAAAAATCTCTATGGGTAGCTCGAGTATAAGTATGGGTTTGTTTCTATCGGGTGCTGTTTCTCTTGGTTTTCTATCATGTTGTTTTATTTACCTTGAAATATAAATGTGTTTATGATGAATGAGAGTTACTGAACATTTTTAAAAAATCATAGAGATAATTTGAAGCTAGAGGAATGTTCTTTTTATCCAGATAAGATTTATTTTGTTTCTGCCATGTAGCTGTGGACACTAGCAATTCTCATTTACCTTAATTCAATGAAGGATTGAGATTACTAGCGTATGAAATTAACTCTGTCTGCTTCCAGTCCATACTTATTTCTTCCCTGTAGTTCTTTTCTTAAATTTAAAAAAAAATTTTATTTCAATAGCATTTGGAGTCTAAATGTTTATTTGTTACATGGATGAATTATATAGTGGTGAATTTTGAGGTTTAGGGCATCCATCGCCCAAGTAGTGTACACTGCATCTAATATGTATTTTTATCTATCCCTAGCCCCTCTTCATCCTCTCCTTTCTGAGTCTCTAAAGTCCAATATATCAGTCTGTATGCCTTTGCATACTTGTAGCTTAGCTCCCACTTATAAGTGAGAACATAAGGTTTTTGGTTTTCCCTTTAGAATCCCAAACTGTAGCCTAAGGGAAAGGTTTACAAGCTACTCTCCTTATTGCACTCCAAAGTATGATTTTACTAAATTTTTACTAAACTCACCCTAGCTCTATGAGTTTAGTAAAAGCTTTGCTTGCCTTTTCAGCATCTCGAGTGCCTTTTCTGAATTCGACAGATGCACATCAGAAATGTGCTCCCAAATGCCTGTCTTATTTCTTTTTATTAACTTCTCCAAATCTTTACCAATAACTATGTCTTAACTGCCTTGTTTGTTCTTTAGAGCATTATAACACGTGTATTTTCATAGTTTATCCTGCTTTTCCAGTTTTTTTCATTGAAATAATTGTCGTGATGACCAACAGTCTAGTGTGCTTCTGTAGGACTTCTATAGCTATTATCTCCATTCATATTCAGTTTCTTTATGTGTTTTTTCCTGCATGAATTCTTGGGTTCCATTTTCTAATTCATAGATTGGCAAATGATGACTGTGATATGATGATGATGGCCTGTGTTCCAGCCATATATCTTTTAAAGAAAATTTTATTGGAACACAGCCATGCTCTCTTGTTTACATATTATCTGTGATTTATTTTGTATCACAGTGGCAAAGCCGAGTAATTGTGGAAGAGACCATATGGCCTACAAAGAGTAAAATTATTTACTATCTTGTTCGCTATGAAAAAGTTTGCTGACTCCTATTCTGGTTTATTTTTTATTTATTCTTTAACATTCTGAAGTTTGTCAATTGATTTAAAAATTTTAATGACTTTTTCCTTTCTAAATAATATATTTTTTATCTACCTACTACTGTGCCATTCTGTGTTTTTTGCCTTAACCAAATAATGTGTTTTAATCAAGTCAATGAAAAAAAGAACTGACTGAAAGTAGAAGTGGAAGTCTAAGCTATAAGCAACTATATTATACAAGCTTCTCAACCTATAATTGTTTTTCCATTAGATATAGAACAATGGAAGTGACAACAAGACTGACATGGAATGATGAAATTCACCTGCGAAAGCTGCTTGGAAATGTTTCTTTGAGTCTTCTCTATAAATCTAGTGCTCATGGATATAGAATTGAAGATATGGTTCAAAGATGCAGCCATCAGGGATATACTATAACAGTGACTTACATTAATGACAATATCATTGTAGCCTTTATGCTTGGAAATTATTCTAATTTATGTGAAAGTTCTACAGAGCTAAATGATTCCCTCTGGTTTTCAGTTCAAAAGAAAAATGGCACCACTGAAATAGAAACTTTACTCTTAAATATAGCACCAAAAATTAGTGATAAACAATTGGTTGTTCATTCATTGAAAAACGATATTTTCTTTATATGGTCATGTAATAACACAATTTATCTAACTGACGTGATAGCAAAAACCTTGAAACTAGACTTTCACGGCTTCCAAAAATGTTCAGAATGTGAAGTTTTTCGAGTTGAAGGTACGTGAAATTAGATAATTCTACATCTCACGTTATGGTTCTAATGTTTGTGTTTGGAGGGTAATAATTGCTCTATAAGAGCAAGGAAAGTGAGAGGAAAGTCAGATTCATGCCCATTTATCCTCTTTGATAAATTCTGAAATGAAACATGGGGAACATGAAGATTTCGAGGTTTTTATCCAGAAAGTATAGGTTGCTTTGAGCAAAGTAAGTTGAGAAGTACATGTGCAGAGATAGAGATGAAAAAGGAGATGGAGATGAAAAAGGAAGAGAGAAAGTGAGATCTTATCATTAGAGCTAGTCTGTTTTGACATATGACCCAAAGATCAGACCCTTGTAACATATGACCCTTAGGACTTCTAGGCGTAATTAAGTGAGAGCTTCTAGAGCAAGTTAATGTGCAGAGAGGATAATTTTTTCTTCTCTGCCTCTCACTATGCTGCCAACCCTAAACTCTTACTAAGCAGCTAAGCCCTGGGTTATGCAAATGAACGCAATGTCTTATTTTCAAAGTAGACCTGACCACATTTAACCAGAGAAGTTTTAAAAACTTATTACGCTATGTTTATTTCCTATAGGATTTAAGGATAACCTAGACTATGCAAAGAAGATAATGAAAGCCGGAGAGTAAGTTAGATTTGTGGGCTATCTACTAACCATTTTATTTAGACCAATTGTATAAAGAATGCTGACAAGTAGTAAAGATAAAAATCATGCCACTCGAAATGATAAACAAGAGTTATGATGTTATTGACATAAAACAGCAAAACCACTACCAACTATGAAACTTTAAAAATCCACCTGATGACATTGATCAGTTGGACTTCGTTTCCACTTTAGACATTAGATTCAAATTTTTCAAGTTATAACCATTCTAGGTAATTTCTCTGAATCTCTTCCTTGAGATACAGATTTTGAGAATCCTCAGTAAATGTTAAAAACAAACCCTCTTTTTCAATTTATAGATAGATAGCTACATTGCATATATTTTATTTTGATTTCTCCTTAATATATTTTTAGTGAAAATAGTAATTTATCTTCAATGTTACTAATATTCTTATTACACTTATGTGGTCTAAGACTGATAGTTGAAAAATGGTTTGGTGGCTGGTTAATATTTAACTTTAGTCAGATATAAAATAATGCATTTTCTTTAAGCACAAAATATATAACTTTAGACATTTCAAATCATATCATAAAAGATTCCATTATCAAAATAATAAGTAATAAAAAAAATACCCTTCTCACAGAAGAGAAAGAAGCTCTAGGTGACTTGTGGTGTTCTTTATTGGGTGTTCTTATGCTGTCTTTAACCATTGCATTTTAACAGGCACAGAAATAGGCTTCTAGCAGAAATCAGAGCTTACAAGCCCTATGAAAACTTGGTTTCAGAAATTCGTATTCTTTTGGTGGGTCCAGTTGGGTCTGGAAAGTCCAGTTTTTTCAATTCAGTCAAGTCTGTTTTTTATGGCCATGTGACTTGCCAAGCTATAGTGGGATCTGATGTCACCAGCATTACTGAAAAGGTAAGTTATTTCCCTGAGGATTTTATTTTATAGATTACAGTTATTATATTATTTATGTTTTTGTCTTTTTCTCTCAGGACAATCCTAATATACAATTACATGCTAAATCTACAATTAAATCCTAAATCAAATGGAAAATAGGAGTACAATTTTAATCAGAATCACCTCCATTGAGCTATATTATACAGAAAAGCTTTCAAATTTTATAGATGGAAGAAGCAGTTATATAAAGAATACTTTTTAGTGTTTGTGTAGAAAACAAAAATTGAAAAACCCCGTGGAAATCTTTGACCATTATATTTGATGTTCATTTTTACACATGCAGCACATGATTTTACCTGGTTTAAATGTTTTTCTCATAATAAAATAATGAGAATTATGTAAGATAATTTTTTTATTACATAAGTCCATTTTCTAAGACATGGTCATGGAAAGCAAAAATAGTAGTTCACATTGGTGGGTCGACTTTGAAGGAGAAATTGAAGTGTAAATCTATGCTCTTACAAAAACTATCTTATTTACAAAAAGATATGCTTAAGGAAATAAATAGTAATATAGATTTCTTAATTGTTACCTTAAAGAACTACAAATTATGATGCAACACTTTTCTAGAAAATTCTTTCTGGTTTATGCTTATCAATGTTATCATGCAATCAAACAAAAAATAATAAAGGAAAAGAATAGAGAATTTTAGAATCAGTCTTTTTTATGATAACCACAAATTAATATTATCGCTTGTTAGGGAATATGCTGTTACTATCAATGTAAAATTTAGCATAAGACTACATAATAAGACAGTAGTGGTTCATTTGAGCTTCTGTGTCACATTCAATAACTGAAAGAATTTTCTAGGACTTTTAAGAATCACATCTTATTTCTTGATGTTGGCCAGATACTATGCTCTTGAGTGGCTTTATTTTAATATATCAGTGTAGTCTCAGAAGCCATGGCAAGATACTGCCACACAATTTCAATTAATTAAGCATTGATTGAAATGTTTCTGTTTGTTAAATATTCATTCAGAACTAGAGACCTAATTACAAATAATGCTTGGTCCCATTGCCCAGAGATCTCAGGGACCAATGCAGATAATAAATATGCATCGTTTATTGTGATTGTATCACAATAAAGGTACTATTCAAGACAAAATTTCTATTTTTTCCTTTTAAGTTTTAAATTTCAAAGGTCTTGTTTTAAGAGAAGATGTAGATACTGAACTCCAATGAAATGCAAATATTATTTAAACTGAAGAAATATAGGGGGGAATTTTAGGAGGGAAATAGAATATTTTATTGCTTAAAGACCTTTTTCTTTGAATAACTGTAGTTATAATGGAAGCAAATTAATGGGTAAGGAAACTATGAAGATGCATATTGGTGTTCCTGAAATTTTAGAATATACTTTAGCTCTAGTGCTTAGTATAATTTCTTTTGTGTTGGGGCACTGGTAGATTGTATTCTCCTAGATAAAAATCTTCAGTGGGATTACTCCTATGCGTTTCATGGCCCAGTGAGAGCTTTTGACTTTATTGCAGATTACAATAGGTCATAGAGGGTCTTTCCCTTCTGGTTTGAGTGATATTACACCCTTACCAGCACCACAGATGGAAAAATTGTACTTAAAATGTCTCTGAGAAATCCTTTCCTTTGTAATTCTTCCCAAATCTTCCATACTTTTTGTGTGTGTGTGTTGAAAGTATATCTGACCAACAAATAAAATATTTTCAGAATTCTTCTAAAAAATACTCTTGCGATAAGATGGGATGAGTTTATCTGGGAAAGAAGCTTCTGTTGTGCTTCTCAAAGTGAGATATGTGGACCCCTCAGGTTTCCTGAGACATCATAAGGGTATCTCTGAGTTCAAAACAATTTTTTAGAATTATTCTAAGTTTTTTTTGGTCTTTTCTAGTGTATTGATACTTGAATTTATTATGCAGCATAGTTTCACCTGTTGGCACGTTAGTATGAATCAAATGTGGCACCAAACACGACTAGCACTCAACATATTTCTCACAATAACTGTACTTACAGGAAAAAACCTAAATGCCAGTTTTACTCAAGAATGTCCTTTATGAATAGTTACAGTTATTGGCTTTATTTAAACTCCACTTTGGAGTATACATCATTTTAATATTCAGTGTGATAAAATGGGAAGTGCTCATAAAGTACTTCTAATGCATATTGAAAATTGGCAGTTGTCTTTAGAAAAAGCACTGGAGCAACTGAGTTGTTAACTGAACTTTAAAAAAAAATATAGCATCACATTTACTGGACAGAACAGACTTATTTATTTATACTTGGATATTTGGCAGCTATTTGAATAAAAATACTCAAAGTGACCCTGCTAATCTGGATAACCCAGTGAACCAATGTTTTAAAATGAACAATAAATTAGGCTCAAAATCATGCATGAGTAAAAGATATATTCAAAGTATAAGATAGACCAATGGATTTAATGTGGCAGCATACAAAAATGTCACAGATTCCACATTACATCTAACCTTTAAGAAGTTATTACTTGTTGAGCTTTAATATATCACGTTGAGGAATATTCATAATTATCTGAAAGTTATACGGTGAAATATTACCTCCTCTCATATTATACATATGTGTGAGAGGCCATATTTTCTTCACATACTTCAATCAAAATAACATATCAACAGATTGAATCAGAGTCACATATGAGATTACAGTTATTTTCTTTAATCCAGAGATTAAAGAGAATTTTAATAATAAACCAATGACACTGTTTTCTACAATTTTTTAAAAAAAATACTTTTTAAATAAAAAATAAAAATGTTATTTGATGAATATGTGACAGGTTTATAATTGTATTTTTAATGACTGAGACAACATTTAAGAGGAGGAGGGGCAGAGCAAGATGGTCACACAGGTCACTCCAGCAATCATTCCTCCATTGAAACATCAATTTCAATTTGAACAACTATTACCACAAAAAAATATCTTCACAAGACCTCAGGAAACCAGATGAAAGATCACAGTACCTGGTTCTAGCATAATAATAAGAAAATATACATTGAAGAGGGTAGGAAAAACAGTTCTACATTACCTGCATCACCCCCTCAACCCCAGGAAGCATAGTGTAGACAGAACTATCATCTGCTTGGGGGAAAAGAGGGAAGTGAGGACAGGACTTTACCTGGACTCCAATATTAGGCCTACTACAGTAAAACCCAGCACTGGGTAGAACCCCATGGCCCCAGACTTTAGGCTGATATCTGAGGGCTGAGCCTCTAGACCCATGCTGGTGCCAAATGAGACCATGTGGCCCTAGATTTCAAGCTTGCATGGTGGACTCAATCCCTGGATCACACCATGGTTGGGTTATTAGTGGCCCAGCCTGTGAACAGCTCTTAGTGGCAGAGATGCCGCAGTGGTCCTGAGCTTTAGGCATGCCTCAGTGCTGCACTAGTCATCGTGGTCCCAGGCTTTGGGACCGTGCAAGGCAGCCTGCCCAGACTCTTTGGATGGGCTGATTGTTGAAGGTCTTCTCCAGACAAAGGCGATCTGCAAATTTAGGAATAAGTACCTACTTCCAGAGATGTTTATACATTGACATATGGTCACAAGGGTCAAGAATGATCAGGGTAACATGACGTCACTAAAGAGAGAAAATAATGTGCCAGTGACCGAAAATAGAGATGTATGAACCACCTGCAGAATTTAAAATAATTATTTGAAGGAAGCACAGCAAATTTCAAGAAAATACAGAGAAACAAATTAGCAACATGAGAAAAATGATGCGATCAGAGTAAGAAATTTAATAGGAAGGTTGTAATAATTATAAAAAATCAAAAATCTCAGAGCTAAAAAACACAATGGGTGAAATGAGAAATGACATAGAGAGCATCAACGGCAGAATTGATCAAGTAGAAGAGTCTGTAAACTTAAAAGCAGGTTATTTGAAAATATAGACAAGGAGAAAAAACCAGAATGAAAAAGAATGCAGAGAGCTTACGGGATTTAGCATCAAAAGAACAAATATTCAAGTTATAGGAGTGAAAGGAGGCAAGAAATTAAGAGTGATAGAAAGCTTAAATAAATAAATAGTAGCAAAAATTTCCCAAACCTGGAGGAAGATGTAAATATCCAGGTAAATGTAAGAGAAAAGTCCCCAATCAGATTTAATACAAACAATATTTACCTGACATATTAAAATCAAAGTATAAAATATCAAAGACAAAGAGAGGATTCTTAAAAGAGGAAGATAAAAAAGCAAATAACAGGGAGTTTTAATATGACTAGCAGCAGACTTGTTAGAAGAAACTCTACAGGCCAAGAGAGAGTGGAATGAAATAGTCAAAGAGCTGAAAGAAAAAACAAAACAAAACAAAACAAAACAGCCAATTGAGAATATTATACCCAACAAAGCTGTCCTTTAGAAATAAAGGATAGATAAAGATATTCCTGGATGAACAAAAGCTGAGGGAGTTCATTACCATTAGAACTGTCTTACAAGAATTCTAAAGTGAGTTTTTTGAGCTGAAAGAAAAGGATACTAAAAGTAATATAAAATGTCTGGAAGCATAAAACTCACTGGCAAAACTAAGTATACAGTAAAATTCAGAATACTCTAATACTGTAATGATGGTGTGCAAATCAGTTATATCTTCAATATGAAGGTTAAAAACCAAAACTACTACAATAATAATAACTATAATACTTTGTTAAGGGATATGCAATATGGAAAGATGTAAATTGTGGTATCAAAGATGTAAACTATGGGGAGGAGTGGAGTAAAAATGTAGAGTGATTTTTTTCTAAGTGGTGCTGTTTTTAACTTAAAATAACTGGTTATAAATATGGTTTTTTGTATAAGCATCATGGTTAACCACAAAACAAATACTGATAGCAGATACATAAAATATAAAAAGAAAGGAGTCAAAACATGCCACTATATATATATATATATATATATATATATACATATATATATATACACATATATATATACACATATATATATACATATATATATATACACATATATATATACATATATATACACACACATATACGTTTTACATGATAAATTACATATAACTTTCCCTTTTAATTAAAAAAACAAATATTTAAATTTTTTCAGTATTAATTTCCAATATTTTAAATATCCATAGATATTACCCACATAAATAACAGATCTTTGGGATTCTCAATAACTTTTAAGAATCTCAGGGATCCTGAGACCAAACTGTTTGAGGACCATGGTGTTTAAATATTAATCAGTCTGTTTTCTTCTTATTGTCATGTCTTGAATGCTGTGTGATGTATGAACCTTTACACTTAATATATTTTTTAACAGTATAGGATATATTCCGTTAAAGACGGAAAAAATGGAAAATCTCTGCCATTTATGTTGTGTGACACCATGGGGCTAGATGAGAGAGAGGGAGTAGGACTATGCATTGGTGACATCCCCCACATCTTAAAAGGTTGTATGCCAGACAGGTATCAGGTAAGATTTCTTCAATATCCAAAAAATTTCAAATCATTTTCTTCAGTATTTTTCATTGAATTTTTAAGCTCAAAAGGCAATTTTAACTGCCATAATGTGGTTTCAACATCACCCAATACTATTCTACTTTAAATGAAAAAGAATTCATATAAAAAAGTAGAGTGATTATTGTTCTTTTCTGTAACATTGAGAAATAAAGCCAAAAAGCAGGATTCTACTCACCTGCATTCCAGTAAAAGATCATGGGGATGTTGTGTTTTTATCACTCTTTACGCTAATGTAAACCAATAATAAAGTAGTCACTTAATCTCTTGCACTTTTTGGATTACATAGACAAAATATTGGAACAAGTACCACTTTGTGTTTGAAATGTGATTTTATACTTTAAGTGCTTAGATTTCACTGCTAAATACTTAGATTCAAAATTTGGCTCTGCTACTAATAGATGTGTACCCATATGTAAGATACACACTTTTCTCTCTTAGTCTTTTTTTAGGTGTGAAATGTTGGTATTAATAGTGTCTATCTCATAGGGTGGCTAAGAAGGTTAAATGAGATAACGTACTCTAAGTTGTCAAAAAAGCTAATAATGATCATTACCTTTCTTTAGGCGTTGGGCATCAGCCTCAATTTCTAAAGAATAATCTCTTTTGCCTCCCAATTGTGCTGAGTTGGAAACCTTACCTATGTATTCATTTATTTATTCAAAAACCGTTTATTATAAACCATATTTGTGCCAAACTCTAAGCCAGTTACTGAAAACACATAGTTCAATAGCATAAGCCTTATCCTATAGGAGTTCATAATCCAGTCAGGGAAAAGGAGACATCAAGAAAAAGAGAGGAGGAATAGAGCAAAGATGTTGGAGAAATCAGAAGCATGCTAACACCCTAATTTTTCATAGCAGAGAGTCAGTCAATTCAGTCCAACATTGAAGTATATAGTTTAATAACTACACATTTCCAAACTATTGTTTCATAATCTACTTCCTTAATCTAAGAAAGATTACTGTCTTGTGGTAAGGAGAGATTAACTTCAAAGTTGGTATTTCTTTTATTTGACTTTGTTTTTCTTCCGTAAAATCAAAATAAATTATAGTCTTTTAGTTTAAATAGCTAATTTTTTTTTCTTTCTTTTATTTTTTCTATTGATTAGTTCACTTAAGCATGCAAAATGCTTAGGGAGATGTCTTAAATTGTATTTAACAAATGTTAATGTTATTTATTTCTGGATACAAATGTTTGAAGTCAGCTTTTAAAAGATAGTCTTTATACTTTCCTGCAATACTTACAATGGAGGCATTATGCTCACAGTGGAAAGGAAGTAAAGAGGGGGTGCTACAAATTTGGGGAAAGAGTAGCTGAGGGGCAGGAGGGAGGTAAGTGGTGACAGTATTTGAAGCATTAACTGTGTCTTTAAAGATTAAACAGAGGCTCTCTGAATTATGAATGTTACTTTGTGTTTTTATAACAGTTTAATCCCCATAAACCAATTACACCTGAGCATTCTACTTTTATCACCTCTCCATCACTGAAGGACAGGATTCACTGTGTGGCTTATGTCTTAGACATCAATTCTATTAACATTCTGTCCTCTAAAATGCTGGCAAAATTCAAGCAAGTTCACAAAGAAGTTTTAAGCTGTGGTGAGTCTCATTGTACTTATCAAACAAATTTTATTCTGAAATAATTATAGATTTTCAGGAAGTTGCAAAGACAGTACAGAGATTTCCCATGTACCTTTCATCTGATTTCTCTGGAGCGGTGGCTGTCGCAGGTAGAGATTATTCACCGGTGTGACTGAAGAGAGACCCCAAATCCTAATTTTCAGTCTTTAAGGAATAGACTAGCCATATTTTTTTTTTTTTGTCATGTGTGATTTTCCTAAGTCTTTAGATAGGGAAATCACATCTTCACACTATGTGACTAGACCAGGAAAATCAAATCAAGGAAAATGATTATTGTTAACAGTGTGTGTTTATAGATCTACGTCATTTTATCACATGTGTAAATTTATGTACCCATCACTACAACCAACGATTATGTCACTTCATAGATTTCCCTCATGGCACCCACTATTCATCCACTATCCTTAACTCTTGGCAACTACTAATTTTTTTTTATTTCCATAATTTTGCCATTTTGTGAATATTATACAAATGGAATCACACACTATGTCACCTTTTGAGATTGGCTTTTTTGACTCAACCTAATATCCTTAGACGTCCATCCAAGATTTTGTATGTATTTATTGTTCATTTAAAAAATTTTATAGTATTCCATGATATAGATATACCACAGTTTAACCATGCTGTATTAAAAAATATTCCAGTTTTTAGCTACTGCAAACAAAACTCCTGTAAATATTAGTGTTGAGGTTTTGTGTGGATATAAGTTTTTATTCCTCTGGGATAAGTCTCCAGAAGTGTAATGCTGGGTCATATAGTAACTATATATTTAGCTTTGAAGGAGATCACCACTCCAGAGGGACTGTACCATTTTATAATCCCACCAGCAATACATGAGATATCTAATTTTTCTGTATTCTTCCTAGTATCTGGTATTGTTGCTATTTAAAAATTCTGAACTTTTCTAATAGATGTATACTGATATTTCATCAGGGTCTTAACTTGCATTGGTTAATGACTAATGACACTGAACATCTTCTCACGTGCTTATTTGCCTTCCATACAGCTTGTTCAATGAAATGTCTCTTCATGTCTTTTGACTATTTTCTGATTGGATTATTTGTGTTTTTTAGAAGTTGAATCTTAAAAGATCTATAAATCCTAAATGTGAGTTAATTGCCAGACACGTGGTTTGCAAATAGTTTCTTTCAGTCTGTAGCTGTCTTATTATTATGACCATTTTCAGCCCTGCCATCTCTCATCTCTCCTTTTGGAACTCTGGGACATAAATTCTAGATTTTTTTATAGTCTCACAATTTATTCATTTTTTGTGTCTATTTGCTCTTTATTTTTCAGAGTGGGTAATTTCTATTGCTTTATCTTTAAATTCACTTCTTCATTACTTTGTCCTCTCCATTCTGCTTTTGAGCATGTCTATTATTTTTCCTATCTTGGTTATTATATTTTTTAGTCCTAAAATTTCAGTTTGATCCTTTCTCATATCTTCTATTTCTTTGCTGAGACATTCCACTTCCTTCATTTGTTTCAAGCATGTTCCTACTTGGTTATTATGCATTTTCATGATGATTGCTTTAGAATCCTTGTCAAATAATTCTAATATCTTTGTCATCTAATTAGGGTCAGGATCTTCTGATTAGCTTTTCTCATTTAAGTTGAACATTTCCTGGGTTTTGATGGGACAAATAATTTTTAATTGTGTTTTTGATATTTTTGGTATTGTATTCTGTGACTCTGGATCTTACACCATGTGTTTTAGTAGACATATTCTGATACTGGTAGGATGAAAAGTACAGGTTTACCATGAGGCCTTGTTTGACACCCTTAGAGAAAGGGTGCCCCATATGGGATCCCCTGACATCACAGGGGCTAGGAGCCTCCTTGCATCTAAGGTTAATGAAGGCTAAAGTTCTAGCTTCTCAGTTGTTTTCCTCTGACACTACCAGAGAGGGAGAAGACCACCTCATTGCTGCTGATTGGATTGAAGTCTAGGATCCCCAAGTAGCCTCCATTGATACCATCAAGACAGACCTTGTTAGTGTAGTGCAGGTATAAATGTCTTGACACCCTACATTTTTTTCTTCTCTGATACTACCTTGGCTAAGGGGAAAGGTTGGGAAAGGGAAGGACATATCTATGGACAGGGATAGTGTGGCTATTTTCTGAAAATTTTCTGTCTTGCTACAAAGCTCTTTTTTTCTCATGCTTTGGCTAGATGGAACAGGTTTTAATTTACTTTTTTTTTTCTTTTTGCTTGCTCTAATTGGCATTTTCCAGTCATGAGTGTCTCTAAAAGCCAATCTGGGACATATGAAATAAAAAGAAAACCTAGAGAACTGATCTCTTTTTTGTTTCTTGGGTCTCAAGGTCTCTAGTCAAATTGCATTCTCTGCACTTTCTAATCTTTGTGTTTGATTTATGTATAATGTCCAGAGATTTTAGCTGTATTTAGTGTAAAGAAGAGGGAAAAGTCTACACCATTTGATCCACAACTGGAAGTACTCTCACCGAACTTCCAAAAGATTTTAATATAAAGAAATGTTTGGGTATTTATATTCCAAAGTCTCACTGCTTACTATATTAATAGAAAGGTCACATATTTAGGTTCCAAAAAGTGCTATGCAGTTTAATGTATAGAGCATTGTCTCGGTTAAGCGACCCTAGTTTTTAAGTAGTAGTAAACTTTGACCTTGAGAAAGGTAACTTAATTTCACTGAACTTTAATCTCCTGTTCTTATCAAATGGAGATAGTAAGTTTTGCATCTGAACTTAATAAACTGTCTAACAAACGCCTGAATAGTGAACATTGGATATACACAATGTAAATATATAAGCATATATAAGTACTTAACAGTTCTAAAATTATTGAGGGCTTGAGGTAAGAGAGAAGTTGCTAAGCTTCAAAATGAGTTTGCAAGGATATATGGCAACACATTGTGCTTGGCATGCTGGATGGCAGTGTTTAATGCAACTAACTGTGCTGACTTAGGACCTCTAAAAGGACATTGCATTAAGTTTGAAAGAGACAAATTTCATTGTAACAGAGGTTGTAAAAATCGGTAGATGTCAATTGAGAACTTCTCTGTACCAGAACTAAGTGTTTATTGGCCAACGTTGCTAATTATTCCTTTGAAACTTGCATGAAGAGAAGGTAGTAAAGGAAACAATTTAGTAATGGAAAAAAGAAACACAAGATTTTGGTAGGACAAAGGTACTAAAAGCTCTGGTGAAGGAGTCTTGGGGGCTTCCTTGACTGGCATTTGAAATTAGTCTTGTATTTTCCTTAGAAGTAGTTGTTAGCATAGCAGAATTTGAATTTGCTTAGAAGTCAAGTGTGATTTGTTAATCCAGTCCTTGTGGTTTGAGGGAGAAAGCAGTAGGTCCTTAGTAGTAGAATTGTGTCATCAGTACAGTTTGCTCTCACAAATGCTCATGCACAACCCTCCTCACTTCCTCTCTTTCTTGTGGTTCTTTTTAGTCCCCAAAGTCCAGCAACCACTTTTTTTTTTCCCTTGACCAATTTAAAACACACTATTTGAGTGGAATCGTAGATAATTGCAGTTTAGCATGAATTTAATTGCACTGAAAAATGATCTCTCATGTTGGAAGAAAAAGATCAAAGATCGTTTCTCCACTAGAAAAGTTTCAGGATCCATATTGAGAATTATTGGGGATATTTTATTCTTCAAATCTCAAAATCACCCTTTAGAGTTGCTTTCACACATATTTAATAACTTGTTGATACATTGATATTTATGATATAAAATAACTGATTTTTCTATTTGATATAGGTATAGCACATGTAGCCTTGCTTACTAATGTGAATAATTGCAATGAGGTTCTTCAAGACAACTTTTTAAACATGAGTAGATCTATGACTTCTCAAAGCCAGGTAAAGAATGCTAATCATCAGACATTATTGTAATAGTATCACTATCATACTTGTGTGTGTGTCTGTGTGTATATATGTGCTCACACAACATATGTGCAGGGAAATGACAAATGGCTAAGATAGGTCCTACCACAACATATGTGCAGGGAAATGACAAGGAAATACTCAATTGCTTGAGTAATTCAAATCTATATCACACTTTAAAACTGCAATGATCTGAATTATTAATATGTTCTGAAGATAACTTATTAAGCCTTAGCTTCTTTTGTTTCTGTCTTAAATTATATTTAAAATTGATCAAATTTTAAATATTAAATACAAGACTTACGCTTCCTAAATATACTTTCCACAGGTCACAAATGTCAATAAAATGCTAGGCATTCCTATTTCCAATATTTTGATGGTTGGAAATTATGCTTCAGATTTGGAACTGAACCCTATGAATGATGTTCTGATCCTCTCTGCACTAAGGCAGATGCTGCGGGCTGCAGATGACTTCTTAGAAGATTTGCCTCCTGAGGAAACTGGTAATCTGTCCCTTTTCTCCCCTTCTCATAAATCACTGGTTATTTTTTAAAAATCCTAAGGTATACATCAGTTATTAGATGGCTGGGGCCCATCTTCCTGCCCTAGTCCTGAAAACCACATTAAGATATGTGCTTCATTTCCACTCTTGTTTGTTTCATTTGCAGGTGCAGTTGTGAGAGTGTTACAGCCCTGCATTTGATATCAGTTACCTTGACTCTGACATTTGGGCCAACCTGTATTGGCGTGCCTCAATGAGAGTCAATCGCTATTGACAGCTGCCTTCAGATTTTGCTTCTGTTCATTTTACCTTCTGTCCTTGGAACAGTCATATCTGAAGTCCAAAGGCCAAACCTGAGAAGCAGTGGGCTAAGATAGGTCCTACCACAAACAACCCTTCCATATTTCTGTACTATTTACAATTCAGTTTCTGTGATATATTTTTAAACCATTCCAGGAAAAATGAGATATTCCCTTATTTATTGTTCTATAACACTCTATATAGCTTTATGTGAGTGCTAATCACATTGAATAATAGTTATAAAATTTTTGCATAGACATCTGCTTTCTTAAATAGATTGTGAGTTCTGTGAGAAACAGCATGGATTTTACTTATCTATGTATTCACAGAACTTATCACAGTGCCTGGTAATGAGCAAGCATACTTGCCATTACTGCCCCCGCCACCCTCTCCAACATCACATTCACTTTAGATTTTTCTCCACATGCCTGTAGTGTGCCACCATACCCCGTTAATGGTGGGTTACTCAGGAAGCTGAGGTGGGAGAATTGATTGAGCCTGGGAGGTGGAAGCTACAGTGAGCTGAGATTGTGCCACTGCACTCTAGCCTGGGAGAAAGAGTGAAATCCTGACTCAAAACAAAATAAAACAACAAATAACAACAACAAAACAGAAAGGAAGACTAAAAGAGAATGAAAAGCTGGGGAGAGGAAATAAATATAAAGAAGAGTGTTTCACATATATCTGAATGAAAATATGAATGACTCTTAAGTAATTGAATTAATTAAAATGAACTGACATTTTTAAACAATTTACATTTTATTTCTATGAAAAAAATACATGTTCCTCTTCTAAAAACCCCATGCCTGATTTTCATTAATTGAATTCCAAACCACACTAGACATGCGTCTATCAAATTAGATTACTGGTGCAAATCAATAAGAGGGTTCTTATGCTCATGCTCCAAATAATTCTGAAGTCCTCTCAGTAGCTGTGAGAGCTAGGACTATCAAGAAAGAAAAACAAAATTCCCAAAAGATAGTTTTCAGGGGCTTTTTTTTCCTTAAAAACGTCTTGATAATTCTCTTCTCCAAATTTCTCAATCTTTTTCAAAAGAATATTCTTCGATTCAACAGTTACCAACATTATGACAGTCTAATTTAGTTTTAATCAGAATTATCCTTGTATTTTGTGTAGTCATGGGCATTAAAAGAGCAAGAGTTTCTTAGGTCCATTTATGGAATATTTCCTAAAGCAAAGCTGCAAGTGAAGTTGTGCTCAAGTGAATGTTCAGGAGACATGACTCAGTGGAAGAAATTGAGTCTTTAAAAAAGACCTGGGAATAGAAGAACCATGGAAATTGAGTAGACTTAGAAGTAGATGTTGGGAACAAAATTAGAGAGCCAACTCTAAAAAGTTATTACAGGCTCACCAGGGTTGTGTGACTGTTGCATGGTAACATACCAATACATCAAAACAGTAGGTGTCACAATAGAGAAAGAGTTTAATAATTGGATGGCAGCAAAATGAAGAAGATTGAGGGAACCTCAGATCCACCTCCCTGCTGGGTCTAGGACTGGGGTTTTTGAGAGAAAGGCAGGTAAGGGATTGAAAGTCTGGAGCTGATAATTGGTTGGGGTGTAGGAGATGAAATGAAACATACAGAGATGAAAACTGCATTTTTTTTTTCTGAGTCAGTTTCTTGGAGGGGGTCTTCAGACTGACTGGTGTCAGCAGACCCATGGGATTCCAGGTACTGGAAAACATTTTAGATAGAAACTTGAAGTTTCTTAATGTTAAATATCTTATCTTACAGAAACAACTAAGGGAAGTTAGTGCCTTGTGACAATGTCTATGTGACTTTCAGGCAGTAAGAAATTAAAAGGAAAGGAGCAAAAAGTCAAGCTGTAAGTAGCTATAAGGAATTGGCTTAAGGGCAAGCTGGTTAACACTTAACTGTGTTTTTATTCAAAGTCTACATTTTATTTAGTGGTTAATATGTGCTGTTCATTAGGATGGTTTCATAGTTACCATGCAGATGTGGAAGCAACAGGTCCAAGAAGTAGGGCATGATTTTCTCCATGCAATCCAGGGAAAAACAAGTCATGACCATTGTTGGTTGGGAGACTGAAGGTGATTGAAGGTTTACCATTATTCTCACCAACTTTAGGGCCATAATTCACCCATCCCTTTGGTGGAGCCAGAAAAAAAATCTGGGTAGAATATAAGACTTATTTTGTTTAAAGGGGTAACAAAGAGTGCCCTTATGAAGGAGATGGAGACCCTGCAAGGGAGAGGAGTAAAAGAGAGATCAAGAGAGAGAAACAATGAGGAACATTTCATTTGACCCAACATCCTTTAGGAGCATAAGTGTTGACTCTAAGTTCGCCTTTTTGTGCTAAAATGGACAGTATTAGCAAAATGATGTCACAACTTCTTATCCTCTGGCTCTATACTGCTTTGGAAACTCTTATACATCAAATGGAGTTAAATATATATTTGAAATCTAGGTTAGGAAATATTTGTGAGGAGGACTCAAAGAGTGGGAAACATCTTTTGCCTGGGAGGACATCTTTCATTTTGTGGATTTCCCTGATCTTTCTCTACCACCCTGAGGGGTAGTGAGAATTATCATTTTGCTACATTTTAGAGGTCATCCAGGATTTTTGAAACTTTACATAATTTGCAGTTAAGCAAGATGTACAGCTCAGTCAAAGACACTAAATTCTTCTTAGAAAAATAGTGCTAAGGAGTATAGCAGATGAACCATTAAGTGTGGTGGAAGATAGAATATCATCCTAAAATGAGAGTGATGTTGTGGAGACAGTTGAAATGTCAGTGCTAGAGCCTTTGTGGTGTAAATGGGTAGATTAGGTTGTTGCATTAGAAAGTGACTGTTTCTGATAGAAATGTGTAGCTTTGTGCAAACTCACCCACCACTGACCTCAATAAATAATGAGAAAAGAAAAAAAAGAACAGCTTGAGTCCTGTGAGGTACACAGGCCCAGAGGGGCATAAGTATGGGCCTTTAGTCTTGCCTCCCGGGTGCCACACTGCCCCTTCACACACATACCTGGGAACAATTGTTTAAAGTCATTTTGTTCCTGACTAGCACCTTGCCCGTTATCTTATCTTCCTGGAATTTGATACAAAGAACAACTTATAGCCAATGAATAGCTTATGTTATTTTGTTGTAAATTCCTGGTAAATAACTTAGGAACTGCCTCTTCTTTTTCTTTGAATACATACTTGTAACTGTTGCTAAGAAGATCGCATATTGTTCAGGGCAACTGGAATCTATGCTGTTGGGTTGCAACCCTCATGCTTGACCCAAATAAACTCTCTGTTTACGTTAGTTTTTCCTATACTTCTTCCTTTTAGGTCAAGAATACCAAGAGGAGTTACTGTGCTGAGTAAAGTGTAAGCCTGTGTCTTGTTTAGAAAGATAAATTTAAAGATTATCACATTGCTTTTTCATAAAACAAAACAGGTCCACAATTAATTTATTTTGGCACAATTTGATAGGGGGAGCCAAGTAGGCACCATATGCTTAATGATCAGCAAATAAATAATCATCTTTTGGCAACATAACTCAATCCAATGCCCAGGTACCCACAAGATGGTAAGACTGATCAAAGTCTTCATGGGGTCCTGCAACCAAAAGCCATGGGAATTTAGAAGCCCTCAATTCCCATCCCTAATCTGATGAAGCAATGGACCAATTTGTGGATGACAGTAGATTAAATAGATCTGATTTTTGCCATCAAGGTAAGAAAGATAAAAACTTGCATACCAGTTGGAAACCCTTGCAAAATCTTTCTCTGATGTTGGAGAAAGTGCATGTCACTTGGGCCAGTAAGAACATAGATATAGAAGTATAGTCAATATTCAACTGCACCCTCCTCCATCCCACTTTTTTCCTCAACACAATTCAAACGAATAGACTCAAACTGTTTCAGCCTCCAGAACAGGAAGGGCAATGTAAGCAAAATTGCCAAAATTGAGAGTACATGGGTGGAGGTGGGGAAGTCGAGTAACAAGGTGTGCTAAACAGTTATGTGTAAATATATTTTTTCATTTTTAAAAAATTGAGTTCTTTTGCATATTCCATGACAATATCTGTCAGAGTTTTTAATAAATGCAAAACAAAACAAAACACTTATGTCTAAGCCTCTGAGCTCATTTGTCTTCCATTTTGATAAAGTGATAAAGAAGGAATTAACATGTGAACGGACTTCTATAATTTAAATAAGCATACCAAGATAAATTCATTTATGGTGTTTTAAGTGTATGAGACCCTCTTCTACCAGATAGATGATCAGTGTTAGATTTATAGAGAGGGTATTATCAAACTTCCATGGCCAAGAAGGTCAGAGAGAGAGAGAGAAAAAAAAACGTGATTCATTTGTATGATAGGACTTTAGACATTTCAGATGGACACTGTATTAGCCTGTTTTCATGCTGCTATAAAGAACTGCTCAAGACTGGGTAATTTATAAAGGAAAGAGTTTTAATTTGACTCACAGCTCTACAGGAATAGGAGGCCTCAGGAAGCTCACAATCATGGTGTAAAGGGAAGCAAATATGTCTTTCTTCACATGGTGGCAGGAGAGAAAAATGAGTGCCTAGCAAAGAAAAATTGTGCCTAATTCTCAGATCTCATGAGAATTAACTCACTATGATGAGAACAGGATGGGGGAAACTGCCCCTGTGATTCAATTATTT
>CAUYLG010054401.1:0-13643 GCA_963573385.1 Cacajao melanocephalus
TCCAGACCTTAATACAAATATATCTGTCAAGGTCAGAGGATATGACCTTTTATTTAATAGTTCGTTAGGTTGATTTGTAACTTTTAAATTTGTAACTTTTAGACTGAAGGTATATAAACCTCCATCTGTACCTTGCCCTAGTCCTGCAAATGTTGAAGCATGCCTGTCTAGCAGGAGATGGAAGGTTTCTGGGTCCCTTTCCTATGTCCCCATTGATCTGGATGGTCCTCTGTTGGCCCCATGCTTACTTGGGCAGTGGTTGGCAACGTCCCCAGTGTCTGTTTGCGGTTGCCTCTGAGGTGAAGGATTCCCTTTCAGAGCCAGGTTGCGATGGAAAGCCTCTGACTTTCCTAAACCAGGTCTTCATTAGCAGCTAAAGTCCTCATCATGGCAGTGGGATAGGAAACTGGGAGGAGGTAGGAGGCTATTTCAGTGAACACCAGGAGGCGGGAACTGGTGCTCAGAATCCTCAGCTGCAATAGAGCTCAGGGGTCTAATAGAGCCCTTCTGTCTTGCCTTGACACAGAGAGAAAAAGGCAAGACCTTATTCGTATAAATTAAGACCAATCAGAGAGGAAAAATTTTATGAGGCTACCCTCAATGGTAAACAGAGGTGGTCAGGGCTCACTACTGAATGGAAGTCTAGGGGAAAAGAGTTGGACTTCCATGAAATGTATTAGATATTAAATCCACTGAGAAAAAGCTATGCATGTAGTTAGGTCAAACACAGGATTAGCAAAATGGACACCAAGATGATCTGCATTCTCAAAGCTTCTTAAATATTTTCTCCTAAAAGTAGACTTATTCTGATATGTTCAGAATGCCAAGGGACCAAATTAACTAATTCCTCATCACATGGCCAGTTCTTTGTTATATTTCGGTAATGGGAGTGCTAAGAGCTTTACTTTCTCTGGCACTTGGATTTCTAGAAATTACTAGAAATAGCCTGTGGCAGCCTTTCACTTACTGGGGAGGTAATTGGCTGGTTAGTGAATTATCCAGACTGCTGAGACAACAGCCAGGCCAGCTGAAGAACTTCTGTCTTTGTAGATTTAAACCTCTCTTCCACTTCTAACTTTGTCAAGATTTAGCTACAGGGAGAGACAGAGGAGAGATAGAGAGAGAGAGAGAGAGAGAGGTGAATCCTTTACAGCCATATTAGAGATGGGCTTCAAAGGTAAGTGCCCTTCATGGAGGATAAACAACTTTATAAGCTCTCTTCCTATTGGTGAAAATTTCAGGGCTTACAGATTTATTTTGTACTATTATCGTAAGCTGTGCTGTCGATGAGTCTTTATTTTTCTGAACTTTAGATATAAAACGCTGAAATTTATCCAAGTGTCCAATTGCAATTACATCTTTTTTTTTCTTTAGGAATCCAAGGACTTTATTTTCCTCTCCAAACAATGTAATTTTTAAGTTCTTTTGCTAATAAAAGATTTCACCACTCTATTTAATGTTACATATGTTGAAGTCCTTGAGGGGAAGTACGTTGATGTCTGCAACTTCCTTTGAAATACATCAAAAAATAAGATGGATTGGTGAATGCATAGGGGACTGGCTATCTGGAGAGAACAGTGCTAAATTCGGAATAGGAAAATGCTAATTCTAGAATCTGGGTGTTGGATATGTGAGGGAATCGCTGTAAAATTATTTCATGTTTCTTATATTTTTTATTTCTTTTAAATAAAATGTTAAGTAAAATTTAAAAAGACTTTCGTAAACTCTTTTATTGTGAATAGGCCAAATATTCCCACAGTCAAAGCATTTGAACTATTATTAACCTAAAGTTCCTTACACAAATAGCAAGAAACAAACCAAAAAGATTTGAATATTTATATCTAAGATAATTTTAAAATGACATTTCGATTAGCCTTTTAATAAAGAAACATTAAAAATTTTAGAAGGTTAAAATGTGTAGTGATTTTACACCCTGAATGATGTCCTCAAAGTGACAGTATTGTGTAATATCTTAAAAGCAAGAATTGCTGTAGCAGTAAGGGTTCATCTTATATATACAGTTGTCTTATATTAGTAACCTGTATAGATTTCCAAAATAATAGCCTCAAGAATGTAAATCCAGAGAAGTGATGGCCTATATTTCTTCATAAATTTCCTTTTTCAATATCTAGCCTGCTTTTAATATTTTAAAGCTTACATGTAAATTAAGATTTAAAATCATCATTTTCTTTGTTAAATTTAATTATTATATGTCCATGAAAGATGAAGATTTTATAGACAAACCACCTTATATTTTTTATTTCATTAGCATGATTCTTTCACTTCTCTCAACCTAAAAATCATCATAATCTCAATTCAACTGAGACATATAAAAGGGAAATTATTTTCAATTCCCCACACACTTTCAAAGTAAAACTTACACATAGAAAAACTGAAAAAGATACTATGTGCTCTGCAAAATGAATTTCTATTTTATTAAATAAATAATTACTCAATAATTTTTTTTCTTAAAATGGTCTTAAACTAATTCAATGGCCTATTGAAAGTTTGATTAATGGGGGAAAAGCAGACACTTAAAAATAAAAGAATATATTTTCTTTGGCTGAAAGTTATTAAGATAGAATGGATGTATTTTTTAAATAGCCAAGGCCATTTCCTCCTCCATTTTTAAAATATGTCTTTTGCTCATTGAAAGAAAGATTCACACTTAACAATTTTGTCTGGTGAAGAGAAAATTACACCTATTGAGAAACTCGATTCAATTAATTTAGCCAAGAAGAGTTAGTCCACTAAAACAATACCTCCTGCTCACAGTATCTGTATCTTTAAGTGAATAGCTTTAGAATACTGAGGATTTTGAGAAAGTGTTCCTATGAGAATGGAAGCAGACCCAACACATGCACATATAAAAATCATATGTGTATCTTGAGGGCACCACATGCGTCCTGAGAAAGGGAGTATATAGAGCCTGCAGATTAGCACTAATAACATTCATACACTGTACAGACACTAAGTACATACAAATTAATAAAAGTGATATAACAGGAAAAGAGATTTGTTGTTTAACACTTGTTCCATCTTTATAGCATGAAAGCAGTTCAATCAACTGGGCTTTTTTCTTTTTTGCAGTAAGTCCTTATCGATGATTCAGAATTTCTATGAGGGGCACAAAAATGGCTTGCATTTCTACCCGTCATTCAACTGGCTCTAACGGGTACTTTGCCTGAAGTTCAGTTTCCTTGGCTTTGACATTCGCTACAAAAGCAGATCTTTCCTGCTTTTCATATTGCCTCATGCTCTCCAAGGAAGATTCTCCTGAAATAGGTAAGTTAAGAGCACAAAGTAAGCTTTGTGATTATGAGACCTCCAGGAACACAGCTGGTCTTCCATCCATGATTAAAACCACATCTTCCAACAGAAGGGCGCTTGCAGAGAGAGCAATCTGTGAGTGTCATGCTGCCCATGATGAGGCTACAGCTGTTTCTCTTCCTCCAAGTAAAAGACGAAGAGCTGTTGACCTTGGGGGTTTGTCCTCTAGGAAAGACTTCACAGGTGCTGTGCATGTGGCCACTCAGGGTCAGGTGAGGCTGAAACCACCCGGTAACTTCTGTAAAGCCTCGAGAAAGCACATCACAGTTATCCTTAAGCCAGCGGAATCTTCCCCACAACATTGTCACTTCTCCAATACAGTGGGTCAGGCTGCAGGACTGGGCTGCAGCTAGCAGTTATGGCTTATGTCAACACTGGCTGAAATGTTGTTCCTGCTGCTAGGAGAAATTCAGTGTGTGAGAAATTTCAAGTTCAGTTAATATGGCAGAGCAGTTGCTACAACCATCCCCTTCCGGTGCAAGGCTTATCATCATGGCATAGCCCTTTACAAGAAAACAGCGTTTTAGAGTTAAAAACATTCTCAAATCATCTTACTTTGCAAGTCGTCCTCTGATAGTGGAAGCCAGTGTCATGGCTGCCAGTAGCTACCTGGAGCTGCACATGTGGTAGATGGTCAAACACTGTGACATCGTGCCACATCATCTGTCAACATGGCGGAAACATCGTCTTCCTGCTTCCATGGCGACTCTTGGAGTAAAGACACTTTCGGACTGCAGCAACCATGAATAATATCAAAGCCTCTCTCCATTTGCCATGTTCTTCATAATCTGTCCATGCAGCCACTTCATTTTCTCAAGTGAGAGGCTGTCAGCTGGAAACATGATCTTCAGCACAGGTTCTGGACACCCCTGTTCTCAGACCCACTGTGTTGAAAGATCACTAAGTAATGATTAACCATTCACAAAATAGAAGAGCTGAAAAGAGAACATCTATGAGGTTCGGTTGCAAATAGCTCTTCAACAGGAAAAAAAAATTAAAAAGTTCTGTCTTCTGAGTTCTAATCTGATTGGAGCTTTCCTCCTGTCTGTGTCTTCCAATGGTAACCTATCAAATTCAGTAAGAGTTTGCCATGAGAAATACTTGAAAATGCCAAGCAAGATGGATATGTCCAGGTCTCAGCTATGTACCCGGTACACAGACTCCAAGTTGGCACATATGCACCAGAAAAGACTATGTTTATATATGCTTTACATTTCTTCAATTGTCAAATGCTTTACCATTTTTCATTTTTTAAAAATGTTTCTATCTTCTTTGGTCCTTAGCAATATCTTCTGTCTTCTTTGGTCACTTATTATGGAAAACACAGAAAGTTCCTTTTACTTCTAGTTCTTGAACCAGAGGTAAAAACCAAAGAAATTTGAAATGTGGCTTGAATTTTGAGTTTATGGGACAGCCTGGCATTGGCTTAGGGATTATTTCAAGGTTTAATCGTCAAAACCAGACTTAGAGATCCTTTGGCAGGAGTGTTCCCTCAAAACTTCATCACTGTCTGCTCTGTTTGTTTCTATCAAAGTGCTTTGTAGTCATCACAGCCAGTGATTCTTGTCTTTTACTTTAATACATTTACTTAAGGAATTTATAAGAATAATTTTTGAAATTTATTTTGTTAATTTAAATATAGTAAAATTAACTTTTTTCTGTACAACTCTGTGAGTGTTGAAAAATGCATAGATTTGTGAAACCACCTCCACAATCTGGATACAGACTATTTACCTCACCTGAAGAGATTTGCATATGCTGTTCCCTGGTGGTCACAAGTTCTCACCTCTAACCCCTGACAAACAGCTGATCTGTTTTCCATCTTTATAGTTTTGTGTTTTCTAGAACAGAATGCAAATGAAATAACACTATGTATATTTTGAGTCTGGCTTCTTTCACTTAGCATAGTGCATTTGAGATTCATCCATGCCGCTGCAAGTTCATTCTGTTTCATGGTTGAATAGTATTCCATTGTATGGATGTACTGCATTCTGTTTATCCATTTCCCAATTAAAGAATGTTCATGTTACTTTCAGTTTTAGCGATTATGAAAAACATCACCATGAACATTTGCTTACAGATTTTTATGAACATAAGTTTCCAATTTTCGTTGCTCGGTCATAGGTGTATGTTTAAATTTTTAAGAAACTGCCAAACACTTTTCCAGAGTAGGTATACTATTTTGCATTCCACTAGCTATGTACAAGAGTTCTGGTTGTCTCACCCTTGCCAGTACCTCGTAGTGTCAGTTTGTTCTTATTTGTGCCATTTTGATAAGTATACCATTATGTCTCATGGATTCAGTTGCATTCTGCCTAATGACTAATCATGTCAAGCATCTTTTTGCACGCTATTTGCCATCCATATATCTTCTTAGGTGAAATGAATGTTCAAATCTTTTGCTCTTTTTAGAAATTGGGTTCTTTGCTTTTTTTCTTCTCAATTTTGAGTTTTGTTTTGGACACAAGTCCCGTGTCAGATACTTGATTTGCAAATATTTCCCCCAGTCTTTCCTTTTGTTCTCCAACAATATCTTTTGCAGAGAATATCTGAATTTTGATTACGTCAGTTTATCTTTTTTAAATTTATAGATTGTGCTTGCCATGTCATATCTAAAAATGTTTTGCTTACCCGGGGTCAAGAACAACGTATCCTATGTTTTCCTCTAAAAATTTTAGTTTTACATTCTACATTTAACTGACAATCCATTTTAAAAATTGTTGTATAAAGTGTGAGATATAGGTTAAGATTCATTGTTTTATTTATGTCTGTCCAATTATTCAAGCATTAGTCACAGAAAAGGGCAATTCACTGGAGAATTTCTCTGTCAAAAATCAGTTGACTACATATCACTGTGGGTCTGTTTCTGGACTCTCTATTCTGTTCTATTGAGATCTGTGTGTATCCTTTCACCAGTACCACAATCTTGATTCCTGCAGCTTTACAGAATTAGTTGGAATCCTCTAACTTCTTTCTTCTTTCCTAAAATTATTTTAGCTATTCTGATTACTTTGTATTATGTATACATTTTAGAAAAGCTTTTGATATCTCAAAAATAAAAGTCTGCTGAGATTTTGATTGGGATTGCAATAAATCTACAGATCAATTTGGGAAGAACTGACATCTTAATAATACTGAGTCTGCGAATCCATGAACACAATGTTTTTCTTCATTTATTTAGGTCTTCTTTGATTTCTCTCATCAGCATTTTGTATTTTTTAGCATATGAAGCCTGAATGTTCTCCTGGATTTATACCTAAGCATTTCATTGAGGGAATTATTACAAAGGATACTTAGAAAAATTTCTGTTTCCAATTATTCAATGCTATGTGGAGAGAAATACATTTGATTTTGTGTATTAATCTAGTATCCAGCAACCATGCTAAATTCACTTAGGTCTAAAAGCTTTTTTTGTATAATTCTTGGGATTGTCTATGTAGACAATCAGGTCATGCATATAGAGACAGTTTTATTTATTTCTTCCTAGTCTATATTTTTAATGTATTTTTCTTGTCTTATTACACTAGCTAGAATGTCTGCTATGATATTAAATAGAAATGATAAAAAGACAACCTTACCTTGTTCCTGATCTGTGAGGGAAATCATTTAGTCTTTCACCATTAAATATGATGTTAGCTGAGTTTTCTGTAGATGCTCTTTACCAATTTATCAATAAATATATGTTGAATTTTGGAAAAAAAATTGCATCTACTGAAACAATTTTTTTTCCTTTTTTAGTGTGTTAACATAATAAGTTACATTGATTGATTTTAGAATGTTGAACCAGCCTTACATTTCTGGGATAACCCTCTTGCCTTTGCATCATTTTAACATATTTGCACCATTAATATTTTATTGGAGATTTTTGAGCCTATGTTGCTACGTTTATGAGGGATTTTGAACTGTTCCATTGATGTCTGTGTCTATTCTTTCACCAATATTATACTCTCTTGACTATTGTAGCTTTACAGTAAGTCTTAAAATCAGGTATTTTGAGTCCTCCAACATTTTTCTTCTTTTTTAAAAATTATTTTAGCTATTCTAATTACTTTATATTTCATACAAAAACTCCTCTTCCTTTTCTTCCTCCTTTTTCTTCTTCTTTTCTATTTCACAAATTTTGCATGCAAGTTATGTTGGTCTCATAGGATAAGTAGAGATCATGTAGAACTGGCATTATTTCCTCCTTATGTATTTGGTAGAACTCATGTGTAAAGACACTTAGGTTTGAAGTTCTCCTTGCTGGAAGGTTTTCAACTATAATTCTGTTTCTTTGATAGAGATAAAAGTACTCAGGTTTTCTATTTCTTTTTGTATAAGCTTTAACAACTTGTATCTTTCAAATAGTTGGTCTATTTAATCTAAAGTGTTAAATTTATCAGCATAGAGTTGTTTATTGCATTTCCCTTGTTAAACTTTTAATGTTTGTGGCGTCTATTGAGATATCTTCTCTTTTGTTCCTGTTACTGGTAATTCTTGTGGGTTTTCCCTCTCTCTCTCTCTCTCTCTCCTCAGTCTGGATATTACTGGACTTTTCAATGAACCAGCTTTTGGGTTTTATTATTTTTTTCATCATTTTTCTGTTTTAAATTTCATTGATTTCTGCGTTTTGTTTTTTTTTTTTTTGAGACAGAGTCTCGCTCCATCCCCAGGCTCCAGGCTGGAGTGCAGTGGTGCGATCTTGGCTTACTGCAACCTCTGCCTCCTGGGTTCAAGCAATTCTCCTGCCTCAGCCTCCCGAGTAGCTGGGACTGTGGGCATGAGTCACTGTGCCCTGCCCCGATTTCTGCTCTTTATTGTTTCCTTCTTTCTACATACTTTGGGTTTAGCTCTTTCTAGCTTCTCAAGGTATAATATTATATTTTGATTTGAGACCTTCTTTTCTAATATGAGCATTTAATGTTCCAAATTTTCCTATTAGCATTGCCTTGGTTGCATCCGACAAATTTTGATATGTTCAAAATGTTTTAAAAGTTTCCTTGGGTAATTTCCATTCATCTATTTTCAAGTTTCTCAACTCCTCTGATATCTCCATTCTGCTATTGAATAATTCCAAGGAACTTTTTGTTTCAGTTGTTGTAATGTTTGAGGTCTAAAGTACTCATTTGGTTCTTTCTTTTAGTTTGTATTTATTTGCTGAAAATGTGTATCTTTCCCTTCAAGAGTATGTGCCCTTACTTTGTGGAACATAGCTACAATAATTGCTTTAAAGTCTTTGTCTGATAACTCCAGCATCTGGGTTATCTGGGGTTGGAATCTGTTGATTCTTATTTTCTCATGAGAACTATTGAGATTTTTTTCTGTTTCTTTGTATGTTGAGTAATTTCAGGTTATATCCCAGATATTTTAAATTTCGTTTTGAGTCTCTGACTTCTGTTTAAATGCTCTGGAAAATATCTGTTTCTATTTTAGTAATCCATCTGATTAGGTTTGGAGTGCAAGTTACCACCCACCTTTTGCATGTTTCTGTTTCAATGTCGGTTTTGTTTTCAAAACTTTTGCTTTGATATTTGGGTCTCCTCCATGGGGGCACCACCCAGGTTTAGGACATAGGAAGTGTTCTACACTATAGTTCAGTTCTCCAAGCCTTTGCTGTGCTGCTTCAGATCAGTTTTATGCATGTGTAACTCAGTGGTGAGTTTAAGATTTGATACACAGATTCAAGGAATTTCTTTGTCAATTCCCTTCTCTCTGTGATATTTTCCCCACACTTTCCAGAACCCAGAGCCCCATTTTCCTGGTACTATAACTTAAATATTGGATTTTTATCTGCTCTGCACTGTTACACACATCAAGGACTGAGTCCACCTTAAGGGCAGAGCAACAAGACCACAGGGTCCACCGATCAGAGAAAAAGACTTTCAGAGAGTGAGGTGCCCTTACACCCTCCACTGCTACTACAGAAGTACATCTTCATGACTCGGGCTTGCCTCAAAGCAGGACTGGGAGAGTAAAAAGAGAGAAAATAAGGACAGGAGGTATTTCTACTGAACAATTTTCCCTGTAAGAAACCCACTTCCTGCCTTCTTTCCTCTGTCCAAAAAGTAAGAGTTTTTCTTGGAGCTTTTTCTATCCATAACCACTGCAGAGTTCCAACATTCAGACTGCTCTTGAGTATAAACCAGAATATATGGTGAATTTTTTTAAAGGTGGGGAGCAGGAGGGAAGGGGGTTAGGCATGGTGGCTCATTCTTGAAATCCCAGCACTTTAGAATGCTGAGGTGAGAGAATTGCTTGAAGTTTGAAAATAGCTTGGGTAACAAAGTGAGACCCCCATCTCTACTTTTTTTTAAATAAAAATAAAAATAATGGGAAACTTACTCCTTGTCAGTCATGATCATCAAGATTTTATTTCCCTCCTGAATATGCCTACTATTACTTACTCTTCAAAGTTCTCAAATAGTTGCTTTATGTATTCTGTCTAGTCTTTAGTTGTAAGCAAAGAGACGGGTAGACTGTGCTTAATCTATCACAGCCACTCAGAATTAATTTTGCCTATTTTCATTTTATTCACTAACTTTAGACTCTAAATCCTAATTTAAGGTTTTTATTGTCTTTGTTTTCAGAATCTCTTACCATAGCAACTTTGATCAAAGTATCATCAGATTTTGCAAGTTGTCCTTGCTCAAATGAAAGCACTTATAGCTGTAAAGGGACTCACAAATTATAGGAACATTGTGTTATGTTACCTGTGTGTGATTTGGTGTCAGAAGCGCTTGGGTCAGGTCCAGCTCTGCCCTTATCAGCTAGAAGATCTTGAGTCAGTTATCAAACCTCTCTGAACTACAGTTTCCCCACCTTTAAAATAAAGATCACCGTACAAACCTTGCAAGGTTGTTGTAAGAATTAAATCAGACATTAGGAGTGCTGAGTCTGCCTATACTAGGTACTCAATAAATGGTAACTATTTTTTATCATTAGGAACGGTTTGTATTGTTGATGTTTATTTGACCAGTTTTATTCAAAGGATACTTTTCTTTGCTTTATATCCTTGTTTCAGTGTTATGGTAACGGTAGTCATTAGATTTCAATCAAGGTAATTGCAAACTATGGATGAGATCAGTCAGAAGTATCTCAGTAATGAAGATCCATAGGGGATCTGTTTGCTTGTACAGTAGCCCCCTTTGTCCTTCATTTCACCTTCCTTGGGTTCAGTTACCTGTGGTCAACCACAGTCTGAGAATATTACATACAGTAAGATATTTTGAGAGAGAGACCATAGTCACATATTATAGGGTATTACTTATTGTTGTTAATCTCTAACTACGCCTATTATGAATTAAACACCATCATAGGTATATATGTATAGGAAAAAAACATGGTATATATAGGGTTCTGTACTGTCTACAGTTTCAGGCATTCACTGGGGATTTTGGAATGTATTCCCCGTGGATAAGGGAATACTATTTTGTAAAAATAGTATATTTTGGCTGGGCGTGGTGGCTAACACCTGTAATCCCAGCACTTTGGGAGGCCGAGGCAGGTGAATCACGAGGTCAGGAATTAAGACCAGCCTGGACAACATGGTGAAACCCCATCTCTACAAAAAAACACAAAAAATTAGCTGGGCATGGTGGCAGGCACTTGTAATCTCAGCTACTCAGGAGACTGAGGCAGGAGAATCACTTGAACCCAGGAGGTGGAGATTGCAGTGAGCCGAGATCACACCACTGCACTCCAGCTCGGGCAGCAGTACAAGACTCTGTCTCACAAAAAAAAAAAAAAAAAAAAAAAAAAGTGTATTTTTTGAAAAGATGATTATGGAAGATGGCACGGCCCAATGACCAGAAAAAACCAGCACCTTCTGGAGAAACATTTCTCAGGGATCTGACAATACAGAAAAGAAGAATGAGGTGGTTGTAGAAACACAAAGAAGAATATGAGAGGACAGTAATATATTCTGTCTTCGGTAGAAAACTTTTCCTCCAGTACCTTTTTTTTTTTAACTGTAGCTTCAACTTATGTATTTCTCTGTTTCCTGAAATATCCTGGTACCAATTCTCTTCTATTCATCAATCCTCATTATAAATTCAAAATCTTGTCACTGCCTGGAATTTCTTTGTTGAAATGGAGGTCACATTTTTAATAATCCTGCTTTCTTGTGGCCCTCTGATTATCTTTTTCCATAAGCTAATTAATGGTCACACTTTTTTTTTCTGATTCTCTGTTGTCTTTCTCATGTCTGGCAGGTTATAACTTGCTTCAAGATTTGCTTCTTGGTTTTTTTCTTCTTGCTAGCTCTCTTGTTTATGAGCTTATAATGCTTGCCTGGGACTTTTTAATTGCATTCTATTTGAACACAAATGGCTTCTGAACTTTTTATTCTTCACATTTCTGGAATGATAATAAGTAATAGAGTCAAATTTAACTAAAGAATATCAAAAGTTCACTAGAGCAGAACACAGAATAATACAGCAGCATTTCATTAGTCTTCAACACCCACACTAGAAAGCTAACTAGTGATCATTCTTTTGCATTCTGTTGCCATTGCTCCTGCATTCTCAATGTCTGCTGTTATTTCAAAAGTGCCAAAATGCAATGATGATTTCTTCCACAGGACAATGTACGACTGAAAATGAGCTGACCATTATTAAAGGGAAAGTATCAGTTATGCTGAAGATGAAATCCTACATCAACAAATAACCAACTGTCTATTAAGTGCCTACTGTATACCTAGCAATGAATGAAAATGACCTATGTCAAAAATTCCTTTTTCTACTCCACCTCCTGTGATGCTCCCTGCTGGTCTTCAGTGCTCTCCCTCTATACCCTCCTGTTCCCCTCATTCTAATCAGCAATTTTTATCCCAAATATTCTTTCCTGAAAAACATAAACCTTAAAAGCTTCACAGGTTTGACTTGTCAGCCCCTCAGATCATATGGGTGCAAAAACTACTGCTATAGACTGAATGTTTGTGTGCCCTTAAAATTCACAGATTGAATTCTAACCCCGAAGGTGATGGTATGAGGAGGTGAAGCCATTGAGAGGTAATTAGGTCATGAAGGTGGATCCCTCATAAATGGGATTAGTGCCTTTATAATGAAGCCCCAGAGAGCTCCATTGCCCCTTCTCCTATGCGAAGACACAACAAGAAGGCAACGATCTTTGAACTGGGAAGCGGCTCCTCACCACACACCGAATCTGCCAGCACCTTGATCTAGACCTTGCAGCCTCCAGAACTGTAAAAAATGTATGTTTGTAATTTAAACCACCCAGTCTATGGTATTTTTATTATAGCAGCCCAAATGGACTGAGACACAGTCTAAAGGAGTGGGTAACAGGAGCACCCACTATTATAAATATGGTAATGCCACTTGGGTTTGGGAGCGGTCCTGCTGAAATGGCCCAGGAGTAGAGCTGAATTGCGAAAGGAGGTAGAGTGGGGCTCTTCTGTTTTGGCTGAGGACTCTGGAAACCTGCCATTAAGAACTGCTTTTGTGATTAATTTTATTTTTAAAAAAGGAATATAGTTATGGTGACAGGTGGGGAGAATGGACATCTGAGAAGGCGCCTACATTAGCAAAATAGTCTAAGCTGTGATCTCGGTTTATGGCTTCCTTTTGCACTTGCAGAATTTTAAAGCTCTTCTAGTCAGCTAAGGAAAAATCTATCTTAAAATAATACTGTGTCAAAATGAATTCCTAATAAAGTTAATAAAAATAAAATGTCTAAATAACTGGCTGACAAAAGCTGAACTAAGATTTTTTTCTTTCCACGATGATGGAGTAATTAGTCCTGGACCAGCCCTTCTATTGAAAACAACTATAAAACTGAAATATATATGAAATGACTACTTTTTTGAGTATAGACAGCACAGAACTATGATCCATGAGTGAAGTGAAGTAAATATGAGACCTAGAGCCAGTGCAGATCTTTCTGGACTTCGGTATGGAGAGGGAGAACCCTCATGGTAATTGGCCATCTTGGTGAGCTGAGAGACAAGAGATTAGAACCCAGATACTAAGTTCACTAAGATTGGTGGCGCCACCTCCACTACAGAGTGCTGTCTCCTCCATTGTCACAGGCTTTCTGAAGTGACTCACATGTAAGACTGAGCATGGCAAGGTGTGAAGGCTGTACCTGACTCTACTGGGCAATACTTACTCCAGAGTACCTTGCTGGGTTGGGTCCACATTCATTGGGCCTTCACAGAAGTTTATTTTCTACCTTTACACAATCTTCTTTCCTTTCCCTTCATAGCTGCTGATTCTTAATAAACATCTTTCACCCTTAAATTCTTTTTTTGTTGAGTCTCTGCTAGGTTTTGGTATCAGGATTATGTTGGTCTCATAAAATGATCTGGGAAGGATTCC
>CAUYLG010054402.1:0-46715 GCA_963573385.1 Cacajao melanocephalus
GGGAGGGGAGCACTACACACTGGGGTCTGTTGGGGCAAAATAGGGGAGGGACAGCAGGAGGTGGGCAGTTGGGGAGAGATAGCATGGGGAGAAATGCCAGATATAGGTGAAGGGGAGGAAGGCAGCAAATCACACTGCCACGTGTGTACCTATGCAACAATCCTGCATGTTCTTCACATGTACTCAAAAACCTAAAATGCAATAAAAAATAAAATAAAATAAAATAAAATAAAATAAAATAAGAACTGTGCATATTTTAGAGTAGTTTGTAATGTAACAATGGAGGTCTCTATTTCAAAACTACTGAAAAAGTCATACGGAATGAAATACTGGTATTGTGACATTTTAAAGATCAGAGACAAACTACATTCGGTTTGAAGGCTGCAGGGATATTAGAGGTTTGAAGTATTCCAAGGCAGCAAGTCACTGGGAAGAAAAAAGTCAAAGGTGAATAAAATGTCTTAAGCCTGTATTCTAGGGAGTGGAGGGACCATTAGTAGGAGCAAGAAAATTGGGGGTGGGCGGATAAGGAGGAGGCCCTGAAGGAAAAATGTGAGTCTTAGGGTACAAACAATCATCACACTGTGTGGATCTCAAAAAGCACACCTTGTGGTCCAGGAGCCCAGAGCTGGGAATGTGTATAAAAAATTATCTACAGAGGGAAGATGAATACAGTCTTCTGCCTGAAAGACATCCTGACATCAAGGAAGAAGGTTGAGACAAAGAGCAAAGAGCAAGTGAAAACCAGAATTCTGCAAAAACTTACATTAAGAATACAGAAAAAGAAAGCCATAAGAAGCAATAATAGTGAAGTATAGCCATAAAAATATATTTTGATAAAAACCTTAAAAAGGAAAGGTATCCAGAAGAATGTTGGAATCAAAGTACATCTAGTCATGTCAAATTTACAGAAGTTCAAAGACAACAAGACTGGCTTGCTTTGGGGAAGAGACTGTCCAATTTGATAAGTGATTTTAGTAGAGTCACAGGAGAAAAAATTAGTTATCAAGAGACAAATTATGAATAAGAGTAGTGGTTGCAGTGAGAAAATAATAGCCAAACATTTTATGGAGCTGGATGTTAAAGAAAGTTTGTTATACTGAACAATATAAAAAATAAAGTCAGGAAAAGCCTTTTTGTTTTTTATAGGGGAGAAATAATATAACAGGGAAAAAAGAAAAAACAAAAGAGAATAATTGGTAGATAAAGATTCTGAGGATGAAGTAAAGTTCTTAAAGGAAATATAGGTGGAAAAGAGAAGGATTATTTCCTCTAAGGCGAGAGAGAAGAAAGTGAGTAGTAAGAGAATGAGGATACAGAAGGAAAAAAAAGAAATCTGAAATGGAGATGAGAAAAGCCAGCAACATTCAGGAAACACTTGATGAAGAAATTAAGTTAAAAATCTTAGAAGTATTGAGGTGATGAGACTCACAGATTACAGGGCAGAAGGAGCAGGCAGCTTGAGCAAAGAGTTTTTGATTGCTGCCATCAGAGTACGAGAGGGTTTTAGCAAAGAGTATCATGATGGGGGTAGGCAGGGAGAATACATCATTGCATGCATTGTTATATTCTCTATTTTATTTATTTTTTTTGCCAAAATGTAAATGGTTTAAGAATAGAACTAAAATGTATATTACCCAGAACAATTAGCACAGTTGAATGCTTACAATAAATCTTAATTTCATCTGCTAAAAACCTTGTGATAAAACTAAACACTTTCCTACTAAGATCAAGAACAAGACAAGAATATCCCTGTTCACTACTCCTTTTCAATACCATACTGGAAATCCTAGGTAATGCAATAAGACAAGAAAATGAATTAAAATATATTCAGGTTAAGAAGAAAGAAATAAAATAGTTTTGCTAACAGATGAAACAATTTTCTCAATAAAAAACATCAAAGAATGAAAAACAACAACAAAGAAAAACAGCCTCATGGAGCTAATAAATGATTACAACAAGGTTTCAGAATGCAAGATTAATATACAAAAATTAGGCCAGGCATGGTGGCTCATGTCTGTAATCTCAGCATGAGGGGGAGGCTGAGGCAGGCGGATCACCTGAGGTCAGGAGTTTGAGACCAGCCTGGCCAACATGGTGAAACCTTGTCTCTACTAAAAATATAAAAATTAGTCAGGCATGATAGCACACACCTGTAATCCCAACTACTTAGGAGGCTGAGACAGGAGAATTGCTTGAACCCAGGAGGTAGAGGTTGCAGTAAGCCAAGATCATACCACATTATTCCAGCCTGGGTAACAGTGCCAGACTCTGTCTCAAACACATATGTATATTTTTTGTATGTATATATTTGTATGCATATTTTTGTATATATATTATATTTATATATTTGTGTATATATGTTTTGTATATGTATATACAAAATCAATTGTTTTCTAAATACCAACACTGAAAAATTGGAATTTGAAATTAAAGCCACAATACTATATACTAATACCAGAAAAAAGAAAAAACTTCAGTATAAATCTAACAAAATATTTATAAGATCTAGATGAAGAAAAACATAACTTGTGATGAAAGTAGTCAAAGATTATCTAAATAAATGAAAAAATATCCCATATTCATGAATAGAAACCCTCAATATTGTTAAGACATCAGTTCCTCCCATATTAATTGACAGATTTAATGCAATTCCTATTAAAATCCAAGTAAGTTGTATTGTGGCTGTCAACAAACTGATTCTAAAGTTTATATTGAAAAGCAGGAGATCCAGAATATCCAACACAGTATTGAAGAAGAACAATGCTTAGGATGGACTTAAAAACTTACTGTAAACTACAATGATCAAGACAGTGTGATATTGGTAAAAGAATAGACAAATAGATAATGGAACAGAAGAAAGAGCCCTGAAATACACTCACACAAATGATCCTTCACAGAGTAACAAAGGCAATTTAATGGAGAAAGGTTGGTTTTTTCAACAAGTGACACCAGAACACCTGGATATCCACACACAAAAAACAAATCCAGACACAGACCTTACATTAAGCTTGCTCAACCCATGGCCTGCAGGTAGCACGAAACCCAGAACTGCTTTGAATGTGGCCCAACACAAATTCATAAACTTTCCTAAAACATTAAGAGGTTTTTTTGTTTCATTTTGTTTTGTTTTTGCTATTCAGCTGTCTTTAGTGTTCGTGTATTTTATGTGTGGCCCAAAACAATTATTTTTCTTTCAATGTGGCCCAGGAAAGACAAAAGGCTGGACACCCCTGCATTACACCATTCACAAAAATTGACTCAAAATGGATAATAGACTTAAATGTAAAACAAAAACTTATAAAACTTCCAGAAGATGACATCACAGAAAGTCTTCAGGCAAATGACTACGAAATGTCAGTTAATGGCCACTGAGAATAGACACCATGACCACCATGTCTGTGGGGAAGCCACTTACTTAGAGCTTGGGTGAGATCTGCAGCTTCAGCTTTAAATATCCACTATAGTAATATCCCTTATATTACCTGACTTTGTTGTCTTGAGGTGCACTTCACCTATGACCTAAATATTTCCTTCTACATTTTCAATCTGTTTTTATTTGTACTCATTCTAAAATAACCTTCCAAGCACATTGCTGTCTCACGACCCTGAGAAGAATGATACAGCACACTACCTCTGACTACACATAAATTAGAGCGATTTCCTTAGCAGGGTCCTCTTCACAAGATATCCCATCAAAAGCAGGTTTCAGGGTGAAAACAAAGGACGTATGAGGGAGTTCACAGAATGGGATGGAAAAAGAAAGCCTGTGAAAATGGAGTGAAACCATAGGGTAACAAACTTCATTGTCTTCAGATTATGCCTAGAAATAATAACAAAATAGCATTCAAGTCAAGTTAATCCCCATTTCCCTAGACTACACATTGTAATTCTACTATTACACTGAAACTGGATTATATGAAATGTTGCCTAAAAGATTACACCGTTTGGCTGGGTGCAGTGGCTTATGTTTGTAATCCCAGCACTTTGGGAGGCCCAGGCGGGCAGATCACTTGAGGTCAGAAGGTTGAGACCAGCCTGGTCAACATGGTGAGATCCTGTCTCTATGAAAATACAAAAATTAGACATGTGTTATGGTGCACGTCTGTAGTCCCAGCTGCTCAGGAGCCTTAGGTGAAAGAATTGCTTGAATCCGGGAGGCAGAAGTTGCTGTGAGCCAAGATTGTACCACTGTACTCCTACCTAGACAAAAAAGTAAGACTCTGACTCAAAAAAAAAAAAAATACACCATTCAAAGTTCAGAAATTATTTCTGTATGTGTCTTCTTTTTTCCTTATAACTGGAGCCTTTTCTTTTGATCTTTTCTCTGCCATCAGCAACACGTGGGTTCACCTTGGAATAATGTGGTCGATCCAGTATATTGGTTGTTAATTGGGACACCAATGAAAATATAATTAGAACAGACTTTCATAGGATGTAACAATTAAAAAACTGGAAGCGAAGTTTGGTTTGAAGTTGGGTTTCTATGGAAATAGCAAAGCTCTCAGAATAACCTGCCAGAAAAATCTGAATTCAGTATGAAGTGTCTAGATACCAACAGCAGGTAGACAACAGAAATGAGAATCAAGAAAGGAAGATCAAAAGTGATTAAGAGAAAAGAAATAAAAAGTGACAATGACAAAAACACGTTATTGACGAAATGACTGTGCAGTGGATCTGAAAGGAAAAAAAACCCAGAGGGGAAGAAATGTGTACAGTAGTATTAAAGTATGTATCTAAAATACAGCAATTACATTTAAAAAGAACATGCATATTCTTTGCCCAAGAATGTCACGAGAGTAGGTGCCAGTACATTAAATTATAATCTCTCTGGGGAAGAGGTACAAGCAAATTTACTACGGTATTTAAAGTTGCACTTTAAAATTTTTAAAAATTCCACTGGGAGCAATAATTCATTGGCAACTATATCGACTCAACAAAACATTTCCAGTTCTAATTTCACAGGGCCGGATTAGGTTCTCATTTTTATTCTCTGTATTATATATATTTAATTATCATCTTCAGAACTTTAAGGAGAGCTAAAAATTGAGGAAATGATGGCAGATTTCCTCAAGAAAATAGGCATGCTTTTAAAAATTACATATTTAAATCTCAGATCACAAATGAAATATTGAAGACTGATAGGGTTAGCAAAAAACTAATTAGTCTTCACTCATCAAATCTGTATTACATAGGATCCTTATTGCATTGATCCATTCTTTTCCCAGCAAGTATTTACTCCAAGCTTGTCGAGAGATCAGCAGCATGGACTAGAAAAAGCAGCATTGGTTTAGGGCAGCCGGGACCTAGTCATGGCCTCTTCTCTCTTTACTGGCCACTTGGCTCAATTCAGTATATACATTTTTATCTGAAAATTGGAAATAATAATATTTGCTCTGCTTACTTCACAGAGGTTTAGTAAGGATGGAATGGATGATTGGATACTGCACTCTGTCCAAAAAATTACATAACTCTTCCAGGCCATGCGCCAATTTTATATGACAGTAGGAGAAACACATACGAAAATGTCTAAGTGCTAGACAAAATTGAATATATGATTAAAAAGAGCAATACATATAGAAAGTGCTATAGCATTTGAGAAGACGGGGGAAGCCAATATAGACTACTAGATGTGATTCTATAACCTCCTTAATGACCCACACATTGCCTGGAAATGCAACTCTAACCTGAAACCTTCATTTTCTGTCTTAAACCTGTTTTCATTTGTTCTGTCCCCAGATCATAGCTGGCCACTTGCTATCATTAAGTCGTTCTTCAACCTTCTGCCTGAGGTCTCCTCCACTGCTTTTGCTGGACCCAGGATCTCGCACTGAGTACGGGAAACATGGCGCCAGGCCCGGTGTGCTCTGCCTTTCTCACCTAGGGAGAATTCCTGTTCCTTCCCATTCCTAATTTTTTCTAATTCTCTGATTTCTAAGGCCGCTCTTTAAAAAACATTCTGTGATAAGTTCATGTTTTTGCAAGGACATGGATGAAGCTGGAAATCATCATTCTCAGCAAACTAACACAGGAACAGAAAGCCAAATACCACATGCTCTCACTCATAAGTTGGAGTTGAACAATGACAGCACATGGACACAGGGAGGGGAACATCACACACCAGGGCCTGTCAAGGGGTGGGGGACAAGGGGAGGGAGAGCATTAGGACAAATACCTCATGTATGTGGGGCTTAAAACCTAGATGATGGGTTGATTGAAGCAGCAAACCACCATGGCACATGTATACCTATGTAACAAACCTACATGTTCTGCACATATATCCCAGAACTTAAAGTAAAAAAGAAGTTCAAGAGATGGAGACCATCCTGGTCAACATGGTGAAACCCTATCTCTACTAAAAATACAAAAATTAGCTGGGTGTAGTGTCATGTGCCTGTAGTCCCAGCTACTTGGGAGACTAAGGCAGGAGAATCTCTTGAACCTGGGAGGCAGAGGTTGCAGTGAACCAACATCATGCCACTGCACTCCAGCCTGGTGACAGAATGAGACTCTGTCTCAAAAAATAAATTAATTAATTAATATACATTTTAAAAACAATAAAATAAAAATGAGAAACATTCTGCATACTTCATGAAGCGATTCTGCTACAGCCCTTAATGATTATCACTTCTCACTCCAAATCCCTACCCTACATTTTTACTGTTTCAGGTTCAGTTTCAGTTTTAGAATAAATGATTAATCAAATTCTCCTGGAGCAAATGGTAGGAGACATTCTGCTTTGGTTGGAATAAAATTTCATTGCAAATGCACTGATAGAAGTCATAGTGAAATATTACCGGATCTAGAGACCCAAGAGAACACAACCAGGAATAAAGGAAACAAAAAAAGTGTTCTGAACCTAGTTCTGGGGGAGAACTTTACCTTCAGACAGTGTCATGGATATGCCTCAGTCCTTATTCTCATGCTAGTGTATTTGTCAGTTTTCACACTGCTATAAAGAAATACCCAAGACTGGGTCATTTGTAAAGGAAAGAGGTTTAACTGACTCTCAGTTCTGCGTGACTGAGGAGGCCTCAGGAAACTTACAATCGTGGCAGAAGGGGAAGCAGGCACCTCTTACATGGTGAGAGAGAGCGTGTGTGAAGGAGGAACTCTCAAACACTTCTAAAACCATCAGAGATCTTCTGAGAACTCACTCACCATCATAAGAACAGCATGGGGGAACCGCCCCCATGATCCAATCACCTCCTTCCCGCTATGGGTAAGGATTACAGGTCCTTCCCTCAACACGTGGGGATTACAATTTGAGAAAAAATTTGGGTGGGGACACAGAAGCAAACCATATCACTAGGCATTGAAACAGTGCTATGCTTTGTTAGAAGGCTTTTGTTTTGTATTTGGAGTCAGGGAGGATGTTAAGTGAAACGATTTAAGATATTTTTGAATTCTTGGTGTGGAGGAAATCAAGGGTAATCATTACTACGTTCTTCAGCACTGCATAAACAGTCTCTTTTCTCTGGTTTGCACCAAGAGCATCTCCAAGAGAATGAGGGTCTGTCCAAGACAAGAGCTTCCCAAAGCTGCTGCCCTCTGTAGAAGGTGGCTTGGCCATCTTTGACAGGTGACGATTCAGGTCAACAGTTGCTACTGATTCATAGCTAGGGTGGGATAATTTAGGTGGAAGGACAGAGTGTCTTGGTTACTGAGATTTATGAAGTTATCTGACCAGCAAACCACATTATTAATGATGCTCGCCAACCAGGCTTCAGAAATATTTTTGTTTTAGTGACATTTCTTCTAAAGCACCCATCAAAGACAGCCCCCAGGAACATTTTATTCCTGATTGCCATATTTTCTTCACTTATTGTAATTTGCTTAAGCAGACGTTATGATGCTAAATTGGCTTCGTATTATGCACAGAGGTACGAGCTTCCAATACCTTCTGAAATAAGCAAGCAGAAGGGGTAATTAAATCTTGTCTTTTTCTTCACATTGCTCGGCATGTTCTTTTATTTTTCTGGCTCTTATGCTAACAACCCAGCAGGAGATTTTATAAGCCCAAAATACCTGATTACTTCCCAACTCTTGGGAAAAGGACAGAGCACACTTGGGAAGAAGGAGAGCTAACGATGGCTTTGGTGGAGGTGAGAGCAGGGTGAAAGCTGAGGAAGCTCAGAGCAGAATGAATTCCAAGCAGCTCAGGCAGGGCTGACCTCGCGGGCTGCCCTGTCCTGAAAGGCAGGTGTTGTACTGAGGTCACATAGCTGTTCTTTCATTGTGTGATGAATTTCTGGTACATCCTCAACATGGCAGGGGAGGTGGATTCCAAATTGTAACCACGTTGGAGCATTCTGTCTTCTACTGCTCCCTCAATGGTGCAAACATAGAAGTCGTGGTTTGCTTAGAACAACTCTTGGCAATGAAGGGAGCGGCTGCGACACTGGCCTGGGATTCCAGGCCTTCCCCCAGCAAATGCACAGTGTAGGTCACCTGTGCTCTGCTCCTGTAAAAACGCTGCACACTGTCTCACGCGTCCGCGCTGCCTGGGCCTGGAAACACTCCATCCCAGAGGAGAAAGGAAGCTGATGTGCTCATTGACCAAGACCCTGACTCTCAGAACAGGCATCCAACCAGCCCTCTGTGGTTGCATAGAGAGGCCTCAAGGCACACTTTCGGCCCTGCTAAAAAGTTGGCCTTTTAACTGACCAACTTATTCCAGGAATGTTTTTACTTTTCTTTCTAAGGTCAGGCTGATCACACTACTGGGGCTGCAAGCACACAAAGGCTACAGGCACAAAAACAAAAGATGAAAAAACAGACGCTGGCAGAGAAAACAGGGTCAGAGGTGCTGTCGTGCCTGTGAGCCCTTCGCTGGCCGCCTGCGTTCTGGTGGCAGCCAGCGGCCGTTCTGCACCTTCTTGCCGACTGCAGAGACCTCGGACCACCCTTGGCTATGACCTGTGTCTCTCGGGCTGCCTCTACACCTGCCTGCTAACTCCCTCCTTGGTTTCCTTTGGTAAAGTATTGAGTGATTAATTTTCTCACCAGCTTCTTAAGGCAAAGAAGAATCTCTCTGGGGTGGAGACTGAGAGACAGGTCTCTATGGAACAAGGAGGGTGGATGGAGGAGTTTTGTGTAGGAGTGTGGTGGGCTGGTTGTTGATTTATTCATTTGCAGACGTGGCTGGTTTGAAAGGGAGGTGAGAGAAGAAGAGGGAAGGGGAGGGGAGGGGAGAAGAGGAGAGGGGAGGGAAGAGGAGATGAGAAGAGAAGTGAGGAGGAGAGGAGGGGAGTGGGGAGGAGAGGACAGAAAGGTCTGGAGAAAGAGCCAGACAGCAAAGGTGAAGGAATTTTAAAACACAGATATCTGTCCTTTACTTTAACTGAGTTAGTGACTGAATTTTGCCACCAGTCATCTTACTTGGATGTCAAGGAAAAATGCAGAGACTCAGGGACTGACGGTCACTACGATGATATCAAAATTTACAGACACTCGATGACAGAGAAGTCCCAGTTTTGTTCTGTTTTGCTTCATAGCCGGTGTTTTTTGTCTTGCCGTTGTTTCTGACTCCTGGCCTTTGTCTGCCATCCGCTGCCTGACCAGCCACACGTACACACGCTCCAGTCCCACAGAGACACCCCCAGCTCACTCCAGCCTGTCAAGCTCTGCACATGGCGGTTTCTTCTTTTTTTTTTCCTGGTTCGACCACCTTGGTCTGGTTTTTCTGTCTTTTTATTTTAACTCCTTTAGTGTGTCATGCCCCTTCCATTTCAGCTGTGCTGCACACTGGATTTTGCAGTTGCTTTTCCTAGCCAATTTCTACCCCTCCTTCAGTTCTCAACCTGCACATCAATTCTTCCTGGAACCAGCTCCTCTACCTCCCTGAAGAGGTGCAAACCTTCCATCATGTGCTACGGGACGATCGGGGCTTCCTTATGGAATTCGTCAGGCTTGTCATCAACTAGTCACATGGCTATTGACTTGGATGAGATCTATTTCTCCCTGTAGCTAGTTTTGCCTAATTGCAAAAAAAAAAAAAAAAAAAGAAGAAGAAAGAAAGAAAAAGAAAATATGGCATCTTCCCCAATATTTCTGAGTGTCTTTCTGACGAAGGGAAGATGTGTGCCTAGCCGTGCTGCCGTGGCTCACCACTGCCTGGTTTGACCTTTCTACTCCTCCAGAGACCTCTGAGATGTTATCATCTTCCATGATGCTTCCACTCACTGCTGTTCTCTTTGATTTTTTTTTTTTGAGGTGAAGTTTTACTCTTGTTGCCCAGGCTGGAGTACAATGGCAAGATCTCGGCTCACTGCAACCTTCACCTCCCGGGTTCAAGCAATTCTCCTGCCTTAGCCTCTCGAGTAGCTGGGATTACAGGCATCTGCCAACACACCCAGCTAATTTTGTATTTTTAGTAGAGATGGGGTTTCTCCATGTTGGTCAGGCTGGTTTCAAACTCCCAACCTCAGGTGATCCACCTGCCTTGGCCTCCCGAAGTGCTGGGATTACAGACATGAGCCACCATGCCAGGCTCCATTCTCTTTGATCTTAACCTGTATACGCACACAAAATCAGTAGGACATATATATTGGTTCTGTTTCTCTGGAGAATGCTAACATACTTGTCAATGTAGAAACATAACGACTTTCTTTCTTGAGATAGGTAAGTAACCTCTTTCAGGGAATTTTTGATGGACTGTCCAATATGTCTAATCATTTTTTTCTTTCAGCCACTTCTCTACATTAGATATTTTTGATAGTTAATATATAGAATTGTACTTTGAATCATTGAGCACACAGCATTAAGTCTACTTAGGAGATTCTCATTAGATATTTATTTTAAATGGCTTTCTGATTGCTCTAACTTACATTTAGTTGACAAGCACGAGAGCATTTTACAAGAGTTAGGAAGCAGCTGCTCCAACCTCATGAATGAAGGGAAGGAGAGGGCCGGAAGGCCATTCTACCCCACACCCTGTCTCCCAGTAATCTACAGCATGAGCCATGAGACAACCCCTTTAAGGAGATTGCATCCTGAGTGTTTCCAAAGATCAGAAGGGTGTGGCTCACACGCTGATGCAAAATTCAGATCCTAGAAAAGAGGAGCTGAATGTGGAGCTGTCCAGAGCCTAAGCAAATGCATTTAAAGGCTGTCCCTCCTTGCAGCAGGTGTTGCAAATTGAACCCAGATAACTGACAGCCCTGGGCCTCTGCCACTTAGCAGGACTTGTTTTTCTCCTGTCTCAAGTCTGGTTCCCCAGAAACAAACCAGAACTCACCAGAATTAAGACCAGAGTTTGCCTTCAAGTGGGGGAAACTGGATAGGGAAGAGGAAGAGGAGGAAGGAGCCCACCCACAGCCTCATCCATCTCAGGCAGGTTCCTTGGGCTGCAGTCTGACCCCAGTGGGAATCCTGAGTGTTCACTCACCTCGCTGCAGTCCCCACCAGGGGCCAGAGAGTTAGGCTTTCAGATGCTGTTCTGAAAGTGAGTCCAAGGCGCTTCTTCTCTCTGGCCCTGAAGGTAAGGCAGCTCTGGGAGCCTGAGGGGAAGCCCCCACAGTGGCAACTCAGGAGCTAACGCTAAGAAGCAAAGGCAACAGAGGCTGTCATTGAAATTTATTATTTACCATCCCATTAATTTTTTGAAGTTTCTTTTTGGCTGGGCATGGTGGCTCACACCTGTAATCTTACCACTTGGGAGGAGGCCGAGGCAGGCGATTGCTTGAGCCCGGAGTTTGAGACCAGCCTTGACAACAAAGGGAGACTCCCATCTCTACAGAAAATATACACATTAGCCTGGTGTGATGATGCATCCCTGTAATCCCACCCACTCAGGGGCTGAGGCAGGAGGATCGCTTGAGCCCAAGAGGTGGAGGCTGCAGTGAGCCGAGATCACACCACTGCTCTTTAAGCTGGGTGACAGAGCAAGACCCTGCCTCAAAACAAAAAATTAGAAACAAATTGTTTTTCTTACGTAATTGAACAAATTGTAGAGAATGTGGTTAAGTCATTATATATGAATATTATATAGTCACCTAGGGAGTCAAATCTGAGAAGTAAAGGTTTGAGTATTTACAGCACAATAAGGTTTTTTAACTTCTAATTAGCAATTACTGCAAAACTCGTATGGCACATGGATTAAATCTTGTTCATGGTTTAATGAAAGAAGAGCTATTACGTATAGGGGTGGAATCGTTGAATTAGGATCTAAGCATCTCATAACAGACCCTACATATTTGGGGGCCAATCAAACAGGCTCAGTTATATAAAAAATAAACATACAATTCCCTCAGAGGCATCTCTGAGGTAGTGATTGAAAACACATGCCCCGAAATCAGATGACCCACATTTTCACCACTACTCCATGATTTGTACTGTGGGACCTTCAGCAAGCTCTTAACCCTCACTATGGCTCAACGTCTTTATCTAATGGGTAGAGACAAGACTTATCTTGCAGGGTGGTCATGGTTGGGCATTAAATGACACAGTATACATAAAGTACTTGGTCTATTCTACAATTCCAGCTATCTCTCCTCCACAAAATGCAGCGTAAATGAAAGCTATTGTTCATGTGATCAGATGGAGATTGAGGTGTAAGGAGGCATTCTTATCAATAGGAAGATGTCATAACCAAATCACATGCAATAGGTTATTTAAGTGTCAGACACTGTGATAGAAATTTGATATATACTGTGTCTTCGCATCCTTAGAGCAGCCTAAAATCTAGATACTATTATCTATCTGTTTATGTAAACAGAGACTCAGAAAATTTAAGTCATACAATATACAAATCAACCAGAATTTGAACCCAAATTAACACCTTAAGATAGACATGGAAAGAAGTGTGCTAATTTCAAGGAGGGAAAAATAGAACAGTTAAGAAGTATGAAATTAGTACATATTCGAGAAACCTGGACATGGTTCTTACAAACAATCAAACCACAATTAAACTCCCATGACACTTGTCATGAGAAGAATGAGTTTTGTTCCAGAGGTCAGAAGTACAAGTAGGAGATAGAAAGTGGTTAGAAGAGCCGTGATAGCTTGGTGATGACTTAATGCCCATTGAAGCCTTAGGTTTTATTGGTTCTGTATCTTTTTAAGCAGTTATCAGATGATAAATATTACCCAGTGGGTCTAGAAACATGGAGGGAGTATTAAAACCATCTACCCATCCCACTTACATTCCAGGCAGAGAATGACTAGGCTGAAACCAAGGGCCACTGAAGCAAATGCTGGAAATATTAAGTCTGGGCATCTGGTTAAAATTAATTTCAGTGGCAGAAGAATCTTATCAATTACACACTCAAATAGAATCAACAATATTACTATAGAACACAGAGAGGCCAATCATTATTTACCTCTGTGGACTGAGGTAACCTCAACTCCACAGATCTCCACCTCAACCTAAGCAGGGCAGTCTTTGGCTCAGAAAACCTTGTCCAGTTTTCAGCACACAGACCATGTATGCATTTGGTGTGTCACAAATGAAATGGAAACCACCACGTTGTTACAAAAGGCTTGGTAACGTGGTGAGCAAATTCCCGGCTATCAACTCCAGGGTACCCGAGTGAAGGAGTAAGACTCCAGGCACCAGGCTTGAAGACACACTGGCCCAAAGTAAACGCCGTTCTGCCAACTGTGGGTGTTGCAGCCAATCCCTTTCTAATCCCCAGTCTCCTTGTCTGTATGAAGGAGTGCCAAGGAGATTGCATGAGCTATGCATACAGTACTTGCTGCAATAGTTACCGCAGAGGACGTCCTCTGCAAACGTTAACTATCATGTTATTAAAGCGACTGCTATTTTATGGTGACTTCTTCTTTTCACATTAATCTCTTATTTTGCGATCATCCTCTTCATGTTACAAATCCAAAAGCAAACAGGAGATCGCAAGTGCCATTACAGTATATATTCTATCCTTTGGTCTTTTATTTTGGCACAGTCTAAAACACTGTGTAGCACATAGAAGTGTCCAGTAAATCTTTGGCAAATTAAGGAGATTGCAGCATTAATAGCATTAGCATTCATTCTGTATTTTCTTTGTGCTGGGCCCCGTCCTAAGTGTTTTACATGCTTGAACTCCTTTAATCTTCACTAGCAGTCCTGAAATGTAAGTACTGTATGAATGAAATACATTTTTGATGAATTAAAAGAATGCCATTTTCGTTGCCATAGCAACACAGGTCTGAAACTATGAATCCGATTTTAGAAGACATATTCACTGTTTTCTCTCGTTTTCTGCTTCAGTCTTAATGTGCCGTTGAAGGTATTTATATGAAAATAGCTACAGCATGGGTCTTGCCCTCAAGGGGATTTTTATCATTGATATCACTGCTTCCCAAGATTGAAAGTAGTTGTTCTAGAATCCAGATCCCCAAAATTTGGTAGAGCAGCAGTTCATGCAATAGGGCACCCAGACCCAGGAGGTTCTTGGTAACATTTCAGAGACCTGTAAAACCGAAGGAAGAAAGATGGTGGGTATTTGGGAAATTGGGTTTGGATTCAGTTGTTAAACAACTTAAAACATTAGTTTTTAGTGAAACACACATGATGTGTTACAGAAAGTTCAACATTTGCGTGAATGCTGCATATCCATGTTGGGTTCGCCTCAAGCTGCCAGAGACAGACATCTCCAGGCTTCCACGGTTTCTGCCTACACTGAGGCAGCCCAGAGTGCATCACAGAAATCTCTGGCACACTGCAGCCTCCACCTGCAAAGGAATTGTGCTTCATTGAGGGCAGAGCTGCTCCTGATGATGGAAGCAACCAAGAATGTGGTGGAGGTGAGTCTTTAACCTGTTATTCTTGGGCACAACATGAGTGATGTGGAGTCACTGCTATTATTTTATGTTTTAATTTCCTCGCAACTCACCAGCCTCCATGGACTGATTTTATAATCTTTGCATAATGGTGCAAATTGGGCAAGGACAGGAATACACCAAAAGTAAGTCTGTACCATGGCGATGGCAAAGGCAACACCTAGATACTGGACCCGGAATTGATCCTGTATTTACCAAAGGCAGTTTTTCAGAGACTGTGTTTAAAATACCGTAGAATCAACTTCAACGTACATTTTTAAAGCAGGAAAACTTTGTTTTCAGGATTTGATTTTCTAATTACTTTTTCTCCCAAGTGGATGGACTTTTTAAAATAAGTTTTATTTTGTTTTTAATTGACATAATAACTGTACATAGTTATAGGATACAGTGTGATGTTGGATACATAGTTTGATTGTGTAATGATCAAATAACACAAGGATGTCTGGCCTATCCATCCACTCAGACACTTGTCATTTCTTGAGGTGAGAATATTCAAAATCCTCTTTTCTAGCTATTTTGAAGTAGACTTTATTTTATTTATTATTCTAGTCACCCTACTGTGCAGGAGAACACCAGAACGTACTCCTTCTATCTAACTGTAAATTTGTACCTGCTGACCAACCTTTCCTTGCCCCCTTCCCCCTACTCTTCCCAGCCTCCGGTGATCATTGTTCTACTCTGTGCTCCAATGAGGTCAATTTCTTTAGATTCTACATCTGAGGAAGGTCATGCAATATTTGTTTTTCTGTGTTTGGAGTATTTCATTTAACATAATGTTCTCCAAGCTTATCTACATTGCTGTGAATGACAGGATCTTATTCTTTTTTATGGCTGAATAGTATTCCATTTTGTGTGTGTCTGTGTGTGTGTGTGTGTGTGCGTGTGTGTGCACGTGCATGCCTTATTTTCTTCTCATTTATTGATAGGCACTAGGTTGATTCTATATCCTGGGTATTGCAAATAATGCTACCATAAACATGGAAGTGCAAATGTCTCTTCCACAGACTGATTTCTTCATCTTTGGATTCAAATTCCAGCAGTGGGATTGCTGGATCATCTTTGGTGTACAAGGCCCCTGTGTAGTACTTTATTCACAGGACACAATCTAAAACTGTTTGCTAAGTGAAATAAATTATTGGAGAATAATAGTGATGGTCTGGTTAAAATACATTTTGTAAGAGGAATTTTTTAAGATCCCATTCATATAACATTATCTAAATTTAAAACATAATTCATACTATTTATATGAATTAGGTAGTAAAACAAGGAAAAAAAGAGTTGAACTGAGCTGAATTGTCAAATTAATCTTTTGGGTTTTTTATTGGTTCGTTTTTAATAAGAACACATGAAAGACAAAAACAGGTGGTGTCTGTAGGCTTACTATCACCAAGCCATTACTTGCTTGGTATTTTGCATATCTTAGAGAGTAATTATACTACTATGTTATTTGTCACCTAACATAAGCACATTTTACATTATTAGAAACTTTTACAAACATTTTGATGAGTACTTGTTATTTTGTTGCCTAGTGGTAACATGCTATAACTAATCATTTATATATTTTTAAATTTAGAACATTTCTTAGAATTTTATTATTATTATAAATACAGCTTGATGAAAGGTTTTGTATACATCTAATTTATCCACATATTTTGGGATTATTATCTTAGGAAGATTTTCCAGAGTAAAAATACAGAATCAGTGGGTATGAACAGTTAAGATTTTCACAAATTTGCTTTCTTAAAAGGCTTGCATTTACTTATATTCACACCAGCAATACACCTGAGCACCTATTTTTTTAACTGAAATAATTAAAAATTAAAAACAGGGCATCATTTCTTTTCCATGTGAGTCTTTTGAGCAACAGGAATGGCGAAATGCCAGAACTGGGATTGGCAGTTAGTGGTACATGAATGCAGGCATGAAGTGCTATGCTAGTAAAGAAAGTTCAGAGGCACTTTAAAGAGTTAGCTTTGAAAGATAGATAAGTAAGACTTAGAAAGGCAGAAGAAATAGTGTGTGGAAAAGTGCAGAGAAATAACAAGGTGTTCTTGTGGCAGAGAAGGGTTCGTTAGAACAAGAGGTTTATTGATGGGAATGATGTGTGTGATACTGAATTTTATGTCAACTTGACTGAGCTACAGGGTGCCCAGATATTTGGCCAATATTCTGGGTATTTTTATGAAGGTGTGTGTATGAGATTAATATTTAAGTTGACAAACTGAGCAAAGCAAATTGCATTCCCTAATGTGGATGAACCTCATCCAATCGGTTGAAGGTCTGAATAGAAAAAAAAAAACACTGACTTCCTCCAAGCAAGAGGATACTTTTCCTGCCTGTCTGCTTTTGAACTGGGACACTGTTTTTTTTCCTGCTTTCGGGCTTGAACTAAAACATCAGCTCTTTCCAAGTCTTGAGCCTTCCAGCTGGGACCACAATTCTCACATGGACTCTCCCAGGTCTGCAGACTGCAGACTGCAGAGCTTGGTATGTAGCCTCCATAATCATGGGAACCAGCTCCTTAAGGTAGATCTCTTCCTCTGGGTAAGCACATCCTGTTGGTCTGTTTCTCCAGAGAACCCTCATAGAGCATCTTTTAACAGTTTTCTACATATTCCCTGATGAGCTGTACTTCCTTGCTTTTGAATTATCTGTTTATGCTGTATACCTATGTATCTGTTGGGACGTTTCTTGTTGATTGCCATGAACAAAATCCTATTGATTTTCACAGTGTTCGTTAGTAATCCTTTAACTGTCCTCACCAGCTTTCCACCCTAAAATCCCAAGAAACTCTATCAGAAACACTACATTTTAATTAGAAATTAAGACAAAGAAATACTCATTTAGAAAAAAAAAAAGAATGAATAAGTAGAGTGTGTGGGACATGGCTCTTCATCTTCTGGGTCAAAAAAAGAAATAATAATAATAATAAAGAAAAACCGAAAACAGATTCTATAGGTAGTCCACCATGGATTGGTTGTTCTTTTGTCTGTGTTTAAATGCCACATGCCAGGACTGCATGTGGGCTCTCCAATAATATGCAACTTCACCACTGTGGAGTTATTCATAGAACTATACACTTAAGTTCTATTTGTATTGGAGAGATTTCATCTGTGAAAATAATTAAGCTATGAAAGCCATTGTCAAGAGAAGCAAATAGATTAATTTGAGGATACAAGAGAGGTAGACATTGATCATTAATTAGGGTAAATAGATACATAAAAGAAACAAGTCTTTTTGCTGTTAAATCATGTGAAGACGATTAGCTGGAGGCATTGAATAGAGTGGCTGGTTTCAGGGCAGGAGATGCAAATATTTCTCCAGTCTCTGCAGACTTCCATGGACAGTCCACTTCTCAGTGTTGGCATTTCCCCCAGCTCTAAGTCTTGGAAAGTAGCTACAGTAACTATTCCAGTGTCTTCTTCAGCTCATCACTGCTGCACAGGCGACACCTTTCTATATATCACAGTCATCTGTCCTAAGACCCATTGACCGGGGTTTCTACCAGCTGGTTGCTACCTTGGAAGTTGAAGTGAAGAGAAATAAAACTCTGTCACCCAGCAAGAGTTGTTTCTGACCTCTGCTGTGGCTCTTAAGAATTTATTTAGCTGTTCCTGGTTTTCTAAGCAGAATCTCCTCGAAATACTAAAAAACCCTCTACTTTTGAATAAATCAGGCTGAGCGTCTTCCTGGCCTCACTTGCTATTGTTCTGCCTTGTGGCTGACACAGAGGCAGGTCAGAGATGCACAAAGCCCGCAGGCCCCTTTAACCAGAGCACTTCCTTCCAGGGTCTCTCTCAGGGCTACTAACTAGATTAGCGAAGGACATTTCCCCAGCTCCTTATCCATAATGAGAATGAAGCATGTCTATAAAGAGAGGCTCAGAATCCATTATCCACACTAACAATCTCAGCATTCTGCCTAACGTTCACTTGCAGAAAAATAAAACCTGGAATTAAGAAAACCTGGAAGGAAATGGAATTCTAGCCCCAAAACCGAACTGGCCAATAACTAGCCACAGTCAGTGTAATCATTCATTTTTTTTTTCTGAGACTAAAATTAAAACTATTATTATTTCTCCACTTAATGGTTTAAATTTAACAAATGGTTGTAAATTTTTAGCATGCAAAAAGCTTTTTCTTAATAGGAGCTCATTCAAACTATAAGATAGTAATTTTTAAAAACTACTGGTATTTATAGTCTGATACTCTCACTATTAAAATGAGCCATGTATGAAAAAAATGTGTATCATAAATGGCAATTATGGTGTGGGAGCTAAATGCAGATAATTCATACTTCTTCCATAATAGCACATGTGATGTTGGATGTTTGATATAATTCATCACACAAAGAAACTGATAATATTACCAAAAGAAAGTCATACAGATATTTCTAGTTTCTATTTTCTACTGTAAAAAAAAAAAGTTTATAATTATTTAGACTGAGAGTCTCTTTTTTTTGGCTGAAATTTCTGTAACAAAACCACTTCCTTTAAAGATACATGATAACTTACAGGCCACTGCTCATTGCAAAACACATCTGTGCAAAGCTGCTAAAGAATCTTCTTCTAATGTTTCTTTTTAGATTGCCTGGCTTGTACTATAATGGTCACTGAAGAGTGCTTCTAAAGTTGCCAGAGAAAATTTTGCATGGAACATTACTTTAGGTAGAGCACTGGTTTAGGAAAAAAATACACTTAAATATTTAAAAAGATTTAACCAGACATATTTATGCTATGTTGCCTCCAATATTTTCTTATTATTAATTTGTACCACAACTGCTTCCAATAAAGATTTGGGGTGATTTCACATAAAACACAAGGATGGAACAGACACAAAGACCATTAAAAGAAGACTAAAAAGAAACGAGGGTCAAGCAGTGATCTTCACAGACTCCTCTAGTAAAACTGTAATTGTAAATCATATGACCTCTCTGGGCCACACCTGCCTGGGAGAGGCAGGTTTATGGAGTAGAAAGATGCCAGGGTAGAAATCGCAAGACTTCAGATCACTGCATCCATGAGCCATCAATTTTCTCACCCATCAGCAGGAAGGACCATGAGAAGACAAAAGAAAAAGGAAATGCAAAGAACAAACAAATCAACTGAGCCCACAGAAACACTATGAGTTGGTTATTCGTCTACTTGTTTACAGTCTATCTCTTGCACCACAATCACCTTAATTTTATATATGTGGCTATGTCCACTCTCTAAAACAATGTCAGATGCATGACAGGCCTCAGTAACTATGGCTTGAGTAAATGAGTGAATGAAATTGTGATGCCACTTGGGACTTATTGGAAATTTTGGAATCTATTGGGTCTGTTCTGATGAAAGATCATAGCATCTTAGACTGAGATGCTGGTGCTGGAGCAGAAGAAAATGACCACACTTGATGTTGCAATAAGATGCTATAATGAATCAGATGTGGGGGATAAAGGAAAGTGGTAATTAGCTTGAAGTTGTAAACTTGAATTTTGAGAAAGCAGAGCAATGGTGGAACTGTTCACTGGGGCAAAGAGGACTAGAAAAGCACTGTTAATCTTTTTATTTATTTCTATACCTACTAGTTTTGCTGGAGAACTTTCTTTTGTTCCTATTAAACTTGCACAACTGATGAGCTAGCTCAATGGAGATGTCAAGTGGACAGTGAATATGAGAGTCTGGAGCTCATCAGAGAAGTCTTGGCTGGAAATATAAATAGTGAGCTATTTGCACACAAATGTTTTCACAGCCATACATTTCCATGAGGTCCCCCAGGAAGGAAGGACTCTCAGACAAGAAAAGAGGGTGACGAATCTCTCTGACATTCAGAGTCTGACAAGGGGAGAGACAGCAAAATGGACCGGATAGAAATAGCCAATACAGTGGAAGGAACATCAGGAAATAGTGAAGGGTCTCAAGAAGAAATGTGTGGTCAACTGCATCAAATCTCCTGAAATTCAGATTAAATAATTCTGAAGTAAACATCATCAGACTTAGCAACATGGAGAGCACTGTTGTGTTGATGAAAGCAGTTTTCTGTGAAATCCTGAGAACAGAGGCCACAGCAAGACTGAGTGCTAGTCTTAACATGTGGATCAGAAGGAGGCACGGTATCTCCATCTGACATTCATCTCTATTTATCTATCTATATATGTAATCACCTACTTATCCATATCTCTCTATCCAAATCTATTTATCTGTCAACTATCTATCCATATTCATCCATCTATCCATCCACCCACCCATGCATCCATCCATCCATCTGTTCATGAATCTATCATGCCTTTAGAGAGAGCACTCAAGAGAGAGACAGTGATATCTAGTGTCCTAGTAGACAGGTGTTTGCAGTAACTACCACATGCCCAAGTAATTATGTCTAGTAAGGTCTAAAAATTAGAGAACAGGGTTGGTTAGGCCTGTAGATAATAACACAGGAAGTGTCGAATCTGGTGGGTGGAATAACTGAGGGAAAGGCTTCACAGCGGGAAGGAGATACATGAGGGAGAGACAAGTGGTCGGGGTAGAGAGAGAGTAGCGAGAGTGTAGAGCTTGCCTCAAGGATCAGGCTGCTAAACTGCAGGGCACCTGTCAGAGGTTATTGAAGCAAATGTAAATCAAGCTGCAGGATGCAAGAAGTTGCAGTGTCCCCAGTGTGCTCTGTGACCGCAGGAGCATCTCCACATGCCTCCAGGATGCAGCCTTGCATCACACCAAGTGGCCTCGTGCATGAGGCTGCCTCTTGCTCTGTGACTCAGGGGGCGGGGGACTGGACTTCTGAAATTTCCAGCAGACTGACAGCCCCTCAGGAGGGCTGACCTTCCTACCTTCTGATAAATTATAAGCTATTCTTCCCTGAAAGATTGTAAAGAGGACTGAGATGAAAAGACCCTGAAGTGTTCGGTCAGGGAACCCTTTGTGGTTTTCCTCTAAGAAAAGATATGAGGCTTAGAAGCAAAGAAGAAAAATGGGGTATGAAAAGTGAGAGAAAAATAAAATACCTCTAATGTGCTTTACAGAAGACAAAATTGTCTCTGAATAATTATTATACTTTATAGGAGTTCCACTTTGGTGGTGAAAGAAAAGAATATCTGATTGGATTATGTGGTGTGAACAATGACCTAGTTATCTTGCCCTTGTGAAACCTTTCCCTGGGATGCTAGAACCCAGACAAAAATTCCTCCCTGGTGAGAACTCTCTGGAATCACAGACGATGCTTGCAGGGGAACAGCAGCGGCTGGGTGGTCGGCTGAGGGAGAACTCACCTGAGGAAGACCACCCCTCTTCCCAGTCCACAGGGTCTCTTCCCAACCATACTCCTCCTTCCTTCTTCCCGTCTCTCTGAAGGAAACCCACGCATTTCCCTCTGGCTCTCCTGGCACAATCAGGATGGTGGATTCAGGCCTTGAGGACTCAAAGCCTATGAGGGAATTCAAAGGCTTTTCTCTGAACTTGCTGTGTTTCCGACCCTCCCTGTGACCCCCACTGATGGGTGGCTGGCAGATGGAGAATGGGGGGAGGAAGGACAGGAGACAAGAAAAACCATTCCTACTTAACATCTTAAAAAAAATAGTATGCTACCACATCACCAGTCCCAATTCCTACTTCTCTTCAGCTAAAACTTGCCATGGTCTTATATTCATACTAGTTTTCTTAATTTCTCCAAACTTTCCATGTTAGCTATTCTTGTATCACTTCCATTATCTCCTACCCCTCTGCTTCCAAAACTCTTTCTCTTCCACTATCTTAGCTCTGCCCAAAGACCTAATAGAGTGTATCTAATACATAATATAGTGTATATAATATATATAAATATGTGAACCCCAAACATTTGAGACAAGTCTCAGTTAATTTAGAAAGATTATTTTGCCAAGGTGACGAAGTTTATTTTGCAATGACACAGCCTCAGGAGGTCCTGATGACATGCTCAAGGAGTGGTCAGAGCGCAGCTCGGTTTTGTACATTTTAGGGAGAAATGAGACATCAATCAACATACGTAAAACGAACATTGGTTCATCCAGAAAGGCGGCACCACAGGAACTGAGGAGGGGGCTTTCAGGTCACAGGTAGGGGAGGGACAAATGGTTGCATTCTTTTGAGTTTTTGATTAGCTTTTCCAAAGAAGACAACCAGATATGCATTTATATCAGTGAGCCAAGAGAATAGAATGGCAGGCACCTTTGCCATAAGCCGTTTCCAGCTTGAATTTTCCCTTTAGTTTAATGAGGGATAATTTGGGGGCCCGAGATATTTTCCTTTCATAAATATTATATATGTAAACATTACTACATATGTAAATATTATTACAACATATATAATATTTATTTTATATATATATACATTTTGGTTTAAACATTTCTCTGGCTAGTTATCATTTTAAGCAAAAAGATTCTTTACCCATAAAGGATTAATTAAATAAACACAACTGAAAAGTTACTTAGACACATATGTCAGTAAACCAGTCTACTTACCTAAAATTATAATTAAGTAATCATAATAAAAGGGTTAAATTAAAATAATAATAATAAACGGATTTCACATTCAGAAATATGATATTATTTGAAGGGATTTCTGGGAGTCATTTTAGCAAATAAAATGGGCTCACCTTTTAAAGTAACTTGCTTTATATGAGTGAAAAGCGTGCTCGTTAGCAAAATCTACAGCAAGGTGCCTGGAATTATACGAGTAACAGTGTTGCCTAAACACATAGCTACAATCCTAATAAACATCTCTATTATTTAGTTAATATCACCATTAACTGAAAATATAGGGCTTTGCATTGAAACAACTTTTAGCTACTAAAAAGTTATTTGTGATGTTTATAATTAGATAAAAAGTTAAATTTTAATTAACTTTAGCATAATATGGGAGAACCAAGACTTGACTCCCTTAAATGCTAGTACAGCATTTTCAAAGGGAAAGAAAAAATTGACTAGGATGAGGAAACCCAAATTCTTCCTCAACTGTTTTTCTTTTGCTCAACACGTAACATTACTGCTCGACTTTATAGCCAGCTAACTGGCCCTCAGTAATGACTTAAATATATTTTGGTTAAATGATACATGAAATTAAAAGCTCCCCTTGTGATTGAAGGTTTTCCTTTTTCTATTTTAAGTTTAATTTTTACTAAAATAATACAGAATTTACTTAGTCAAGACTACTTCATTTCTTAGAACCACAGCAACTGGAAATTTTTTAGCAGAACAGGATTTCCTTGTTTTTAAGAAAACCAGATATATCAACGTGCTTATCGCCAAGTCTGGCTGCAGCCCTGTGGGCAGAGGCCCAGCCATGCAGAATGCTGCATTAGCGTTTGTTTCCACGGATTCTTTCGAACTTTTCTTCATTCGCTGGAGGAATGACTGAGATGCTTCAGATTTTGCCCCAGAACATCAGACAAGTTCTCGCCCTGGGTTTTTTTGGTTTGGTTTTGATTCTGTTTCTGTTTTGTTTTGTGTTTGCTTTTCATGAAGGAAAAAGTAAATGCAACTTTTAGAAGACTTTCTCTTTTCAATGAAAGAGAAAATATTTCTCTGGATTCTTTGGAATTTTCCCTTTCATGCTACATTGGGCAGTGTGCACCAGAATGGGAAACCCTGTGGCTCCTCTAAAGCTTGGTCATCAAAAAGCCAGGGCCCTGGGCATGGAGCTGGCTGGACCACAGTGAGGTACAGACTGGGTGACTACATCTTCAGAGGAAGTGGGCTTGCGTATCTAAGATTCACTCTGTGCCTTTTTCTTAGTATAATATGAGTTCCAAGAAAACCAGGTTTTGATACTGCATCAAGTCAGAAATAGCTTTATAATTAAAGTTGTATTTGAAAGAGAAGTCTCATCATTTTGGAATGACCTGGCCTTAGCTTTTCTGCTTCAACTCTAATCTCCTTTCCCCCAATATCCAAGTGTGCTGTGATTAATAACCTTGTAAAAGTAAACTCAAAAGTGATAGTACATATCAAATACATTGTTCAGCTTTTCTTAAAAAAAAAAAAAGAATAAAAAAGATAGACTTTTTTCATTACAATATCAATAATCCTCTGTATTCTAAAGAGACTTAAGACACTTAGCATACACATCATTTTAATTTTCTTTAATCAATTACTTCAGACTTATTATAATTATGCCTAGAATATGGTCTTGTTAGACCCAAGTTGAAACGTTTCCCTGAAGCCTGGGCAGAATCTCCAGTTCCATCTCAGGACAACATCGTCAGGCCCGTTTTCTCCATGAAGTCTCTTGATTTTTAAAAAAATTTTATTTCCAAGTGATGAGTATTTATCAGTGAGGAAGGAGTAGCTTTCCTGTCTCATGCACTGCAGTTTCTCTTACATTCATTACTCAAGTTCAAAAAGGAATAGTAATTTACTGAATTAAGATCACCCCTAAAATTCAGAATTACTGCAGAGGAGCCAGCGTGTTTTCTTTTGCAAGTGAACATGGACTAAGCCCACTCTACGGGAAGCACTGTGGGGTGGTGAGCACAGGTGATGGGGAAACCCTGTTCTCACAGCTGCCTCCAGAAGAGACGTGTGCACAGGCAGACTCAGGGTGAAGAAACGACGTGGCAGGAAAAAGAAAAATATTCTTAATACAGCCTGAGGACACACATAGGATGGTCACATTTGGATGTGACACCTCTTAAATCCTGAACCAAGAGTACTGTAGATGCTAGGGAGCAAAAGGACTATTTATGTTTAAATTTGTCACTAACAAAAATTGCTGTGATTTAAAGGTAATAATGTTGGCCAGGCACAGTGGCTCACGCCTGTAATCCCAACACTTTGGGAGGCCGAGGTGGACAGATTGTGAGGTCAGGAGATCAAGACCATCTTGGCCAACATGGTGAAACCCCGTCTCTACTAAAAATACAAAAATTAGCTGGGCATGGTGGTCTGTGCCTATAATCCCAGCTACTCGGGAGGCTGGGGCAGAAGAATCGCTTGAAGCAGGGAGGCAGAGATTGCCACTGTACTGCAGACTGGCAACAAGAGTGAGACTCCATCTCAAAAATAAAATAAAATAACTAATAATGTTATCTTACTGCTACCCGGAGGAAAAAAGTGCAGGATGAAGAAGAGCCATATTTTTTCAATACAAACTTTAAAATTTTTCAAAGTCAGAGCCACCGTCAAATATTCAATACTTATTGACAAAGTCATTATTTTAAACCTTCAATTTGCCATTTATCTCTTCCTTTGAACACAGACAGAAGCAGTGAAGACGTGAAACCTTGGATAGATGACAATAAAACCATCGTTAGGATTAAAAGTCATATTCAATAATTCCAGAGGCAAGAAACTCTATGCATAAATATGTCATATTTAGTTGATCATTGGAAAAAGTGCTAGAAATATTATCTCCTCACCCTAACAAAATAGTGGAAGGCATAAAATTTACTTGAACCTTTAACCCTAGTCAATATCTTAGACAAAATGCAAAGTGAAGAGTAGCCTAATGCTTTCTTCTAGCTTATAAAACTGCCAAGTTTGATAGACTAATTTCTGGATTTTATTTTTAAGACGAAATATCTGGATTTCAATGATGGAATGAGGTCACACAGGATGAAGAAAACAGGATGCCCTGGGTGGGAGGGAATATTCCCCACATCATCTTTTGCTGGGAATCCTCGGTTCCTTTTGTAACTGCCCACTGGGTTTGCCCTGCCCGCTTCCTGGACAGAGTTGATTTATCCAGACAGGTGAATTGCAATGGCAAAAGAGTGATTCACGCAGACCCCACTGTGTGGGAGATCAGAGTTTTGTTATTTATCAAATCAGTCTCCCCGAGCATTCGGGGATCAGAGTTTTTAAAGATAATTTGGCGAGTAGGAGTTTGGGAAGAGGGGGTTGCTGATTGGTCAGGTTGGAGATGGAATCATAGGGGGTCATAGTAAAGTTTTCTTCCTGTCTTCTGTTCCTGGGTGCAATGGCAGAACTGCTCGGGCCAGATCACTGGTCTAGGTGGTGTCAGCTGATCCATGGGGTGCAGAGTCAAGCACTGATTGTAGATTTTTCAATAGTGATGTTATCCCCAGGAGCAGTTGAGGAGGTTCAGACTCTTGGAGCCAGAGGCTGCATGACCCCTAAATTGTAATTTCTAACATTGTAGCTAATTTGTTGGTCCTGCAAAGGCAGACTAGTTCCCAGGCAAGAAGGGGGTCTTTTCTGGAAAGGGCTGTTACCAATTTTGTTTCAGAGTGAAAGCATGAACTGAATTTCTTCCCACAGTTTGACCTACACCAAGGAGTGAGCAAGCACAGCTTAAGGGTTAGAAACAAGGTAGAGTTGGTTAGGTCTGATTTCTTCGACTGTCATAATTTCCTCAGTTCTAATTTTGCAGAGGAGGTTTCACTTTCATAAAGACAGAAAGTCTCATGTGAAGCAAACAAATATAACATGTATTAGCAGGTCATAGCTACTCAGTCAGCTAGCTGTTCTTGCCTGCTGGCTTATGCTTATGATATGTCGTCCAAAGAACTGAAGTGAAAGCTTACACATTTATATCCAGGATTTAGGGGAAAACTCCAATTTTATGATTGCATGCATTCAATTTTTGAGTGAACATGTTTCTTAATACAGTATTCAAAATATCACAAACCTCTCCTACGTTTTATTTGTAAAGATAACTTCTGATAGACTTCCATCACCAAGATTAAAAGAAGTGATAAATGTCATGATAACTTTGTTGAAATTCATTAAAGCAGCGGTAAACATTTTTGAAGTGCTATTTTTGCACTTAATTTATTCACTGTACTATGCGCAAACATATGCCCTTGCAGTTTCCATGAAACCAGTGTAAGAAAGGTGCCATGTCCAAGGCATGCCATCATTACCCTAAAGACAAGGCAGAGAAGGGAGACAGCCCAGGAGAATGGTACTTCCGGTCAGCCTTCGCAGAGAGCTCAAGTTGGGATGTACCAGTTATTCAGCACTTTGCACATATGCATATGGACAGTCAGTGCTTAACATGTGTAGATGTTGGAGTCACAGCTTTTCATGTTAAGATGTATGCCATGATTTACCACATGTAAAACATGTATTAAAAACTGAGATATAAACTAGTTTGTGAAGAATGGTCATTAGTTCTGTTGTTGTGTTTGCTGTTGTTGAGAAACAAGAGTGCAGAGGCAGAAACAGGGATTGGTCAAGCAGTAAAATTATTCTAAGAATTAATCCTGGTCGGGCACAGTGGTTCACGCCTGTAATCCCAGCACTTTGGAAGGCTGAGGTGGGCAGATCATGAAATCAGGAGTTCAAGACCAGCCTGGCCAAGATGGGGAAACTCTGGTCTCTACTAAAAACAAACAAACAAACAAACAAACAAAAATTAGCCAGGCGTGGTGGCGGGGGCCTGTAATCCCAGCTACTCGGGAGGCTGAGGCAGAGAATTGCTTAAACCTGGGAGGCGGAAGTTGCAGTGAGTCAAGATCACACCACTGCACTCCAGCCTGGGTGACAGAGCAATACTCCATCTCAAAAAATAAAAAGAATTAATCCTATGCTACAGAAGATACTTTTGTCCCATGTTCAAGCAAATTTTTTTTTAATTGTAGGACAGAAATGTGTTACATCAAAATTTAAAGGAAGGAAGTTGACCACGAAGCAAATGTTTTCTAAGTCTGATGCCATATCAACCTTCTCTGTATATGCATGATCCACCCCTTCCACACACACACACACAGGATGTATGTTAAACGTGACTTTATACAGCCATTCTCCTACTCAAAATACTTCCGGAACACCTGCCATGTGTTAGATGATGTGTTGGGCACAGGAGAAGGAGCAAAACAATCAAGGCCCTAGAAAAACAGATACTCCCAGGCCCAGGCCATGAATTACTCTTTCTAAGGGTACAAAAAGGCCCACAGGTTACTGTGATGTCCTGTGTTTAAGAGTCACAATTAACATAAAATGGCAAACTCCAATTATCCAAGACTGTTTAAAACATGATGCCTTGGCTGGGTTTAGTGGCTCCTGCCTGTAATCCCAGCACTTTGGGAAGTCAAGTCTGTCGGATAACCTGAGATAAAGAGTTCAAGTCCAGCCTGGCCAATATGATGAAACCCCATTTCTACTAAAAATACAAAAGTTAGCGAGGTGTGATGGTGCACGCCTGTCCTCTCAGCTACTTGGGAGGCTAAAGCAGGAGAATCACTTGAACCTGGGAGATGGAGGTTGCAGTGAATGGAGATTGCGCCACTGCACTCCAGCCTGGGTGACAGAGCAAGACTCCATCTCAAAAAAAAAAAAAAAAGCAAAGAAACAACAACAAAAAGAAACATGGTGTCTTAATTACTGAGACAGAGGTATTCTCTGGTCCACTTATTTTCAAAGTATGTGGCCAAGGACTGGTTCAGATTTTGTTTGCGTGCTTAATTGTTGAAAAAATTTATGATCTGATAATTTTTTCTAATACAATCAAAATGAACTACTAGAAAAATAAATTATAAAAAGCATACAAAATTCAAGCCAGTCTTTTTATTACCAGACATAAAATTCCCTGACATAAAATTACTCTGTCAGATCTCTCTAAAACTTTTCAAGAGGTCAGTCTCAATGTCTGTGCTTCACATATAAGAGACTGATAATGCACAGTCTGCAGACAGCCACCAGACTGGAGACCACTTGTCTGAGCCGCTCTGCTCAACCCTATACACTGGTATTTGAGCAAAGATGAAGAAATGTAGGCAGAATTGCACTTCAAGGAGGAAGACTCAAACCTAGTTTGGATATATACCAAAAGAGGATTGATTTGTGGATCAATGCAAGTCTAAAATCTAGGGAGTAGGAAAGCTTAATTTTAATTGCCAGCAATAAAATGGAAGAGTTCCTGGCACGTAACAAGCACTTAACAAAAATGTGCTGAATGAATAAGAAAGCCGGTGATCCGACCATGGCAGCCTATGTTGAGAAGAGCACAGAGATGGAATGAATAAGGCTTCTTGGGGAAGAATGGCATGAGGGATCATGGTGTCCTGTGCACACCTGGGAAAGAGGAGCAAAAGCGCAGACGTCTTCAGATAAAATCAAGATGCAAAAGCTGTGAACACTTGGGAATTAACCGAATGAAATTTGACAGAAAAACATAGATTCACTGACTCTAGATAAAAGCACACCACACACTGGCTCAACTATATTAAAAAAAAGGCAAAAGACTCACAACCCTTTGTGGGCAGCAAGCTCAACAGTGAAATAAGGGGGCACAGTCTTAATTTCATCAATAAAAGCACAGTGAGCAGGCAAAAAAGTGACAGCCCTAAAATACTCTGCTCAGTTTGTACCATTTGGCAAGAGGTTTGTTTTTGTTTTTCTTTTTGTTTTTTTAATTAAGATGGAGACTGATTCTGTCTCCCAGGCTGTAGTGCAATGGCACCATCTTGGCTCACTACAACCTCTGCCTCTCGGGTTCAGGTGATTCTCCTACCTCAGTCTACTGAGTAGCTGGGATTCCAGGCATGTGCCACCACACCCAGCTAATTTTTGTATTTTCTGTAGAGACAGGGTTTCACCATGTTGGCCAGGCTGGTCTCGAACTCCTGACCTCAGGTGATCCACCCACTTCGGCCTCCCAAAGTGCTGGAATGACAGGCATAAGCCACCTCACCCAGCCAAAAGGTTTTGGTAGAAAATAGAATATATGTAGGCAAACGTTAGAGCACCAAAAGATATGAAGCTGTAACAACATGAAGAATGGTGAAGAAACTAGTGACATTTAGTCCACTGAAGAAAAATTTGCCTGGAACGAAGGAGAAAGGGTGGTAAAGGCACTGTGCTCAGATATTTCATGCTGTCTCTTGTAGAAAAAACATAAAGTTTATTTTTTTTCCCTGGTGGGGGGAGAAGAGAGGGTTGTGCATACTGAGTCGTAGTGAGATTTTAATGCTAATAGAAGGAAACACTTTGTCATGATAAAATTAATCCACAGCTGAAGCAGGACTTCATCTCTGGAGGTGGTGAATTTTCCCTGTCACAGGAGGGATTCCAGGATAAACTAAGTGAGCATCTATCAGAATGCTCCAGGGAAGAGTCCTGAAATGGATGGAAACTGGAATACGTATTAATGGGTAAGTTCTCCATGACAGAAGCCATTTTTTCATCAAAGAAATATTTGCTGAGCTGCCATTTTATGCATGGCATTGTCTGGGCACTGTGGAGACAGTGAGGAAAAAGTTCTCACCTCTTGGAGCTCATTTTCTACTGAGCAAATAATGAACATGTGCCTGAATGAGAATTATATTTTAAGTCCAGTTTTCTTGTTAATAACAAGACAATTCTTAGAAGCAGGATTTGAGGAAAGAAGGATTTCTACACTGCAAAGCCCTTCCTTTAATGTGTTGAAGAGCAAGTCTGGAAGCAGAATTATTCCACAATGGTGGGGGTCCTTCCAAATGGGGCGGGGGGAAGGAAGAACACTCTCCCCCTCTTGTCGCAGGGCATTGTGGGACATTCAAGAGGAAAGGGAGTTGGTTTGATGCCAAATTTTTGAATGATCCTTCAAGAATGGGCTGGCGATGCTGACCTTGAATATGTCCATCCAGGGAAGAATGGCGATGTCCAAGGACATGAGATTGACAGGCATTTGCCAGAGGCCCCCTAGGTGTAGTTCCACCTCCAGAGCGCCCCGGTCCTTGGCTAGGCCACACTACTGCTCAGCCTATTCACACACCAAGACTCCAGAATGAGAAAGAGAATGCATTTGTGTATAGGAGGGTGGGTCATGAGAGGGGTAAATGTGAAAGACCAAATATTTAACTGAAAATACCAAATCACCTGAAAAAAATTTTAAAATATGAATATAAAATTGAGTATTAAAAGAACATTTAAAATAAGTAAAGAAATCAACACCAAATTTAATTTTTAAAAATTAACCAATACTAGAAAATTCAAACACTCCAGAAGAGTAACATAATATTTTTATTCATGAATTGCCTAACACCTGTTTCCAGTTCTCTTTTGCATACCTTTTTAGCTAAATGCTCTTTAATCACCTCTTCACATTTTGATGAATAATGAATATTTTTAAGGCTAGGTACAGTGGCTCATGTCTGTAATCCCAACACTTTGGGAGGCCAAGGCTGGTGGATAACTTGAAGCCAGGGGTTGAGATCAGCCTGGGCAACATAATGAGAACCTACCTTTACTAAAACAAAAATTAGCTGGGCATGGTGCCATGCACCTATAGTCCTTGCTACTCTGGAGACCGAGGCAGGAACATCACTTGAGCCCAGCAGTTAGAGGCTGCAGTGAGCTATGATGGTGTCACTGCACTCCAGTCTGGGTGGCAGAGAGAGACGCTATCTCTAAAAAAATAATAAAGTGTGGCCAGGCACGGTGGCTCATGCCTGTAATCCCAGTACTTTGGGAGGCCGAGGTGGGTGGCTCACGAGGTCAAGAGATTAAGACCATCCTGGCCAACATGGTGAAACCCCGTCTCTACTAAAAATAAAAAAAAACTGCTGGTGGCGCATGCCTGTAGTCCCAGCTACTTGGGAGACTGAGGCAGGAGCATTGCTTGAACCTGGGAGGCGGGGGTTGCGGTGAGCCGAGCTAGCGCCACTGAACTCCAGCCTGGCGCCTGGCGGCAGAGCGAGACTCTGTCTCAAATAATAATAATAATAATAATAAAGCAACATAGATAATTTAGTCTTACCTCTAGCACAGTTGATTAAAAGTTGTTTATTGTCATTGATGGTTGGAAAACTCCTTTTTTCATAACTTGCTTTACATAACTTTTTCGTAACTTGCTTTTCACAACTTGCTTTACCTGGCCATACCGTGTAAATTATTAGGATGGTGATCAAATTTGGAAGGGGCCACATTCCATTCACACATGATCTGCATAGTTTGGGGAATAGTTTCCTACAGACTAGCAAAAGTTCAGGACGTTCTAATTCACCTGGACCAACTAGGTCAGACTCTGCTCATGGCAGATTAGTTCCTAATCCGCTTACAAGTTTCTGATGCTGAGCAACGTGGGCCATACTTCTCTGACAGTTTGACACCTGTTCCTAGGCTGTGTTCAAGGTCAAGTCCATGGACACAGTAAGAAGAAAGTATACTGCAAAAGCCATTCCTACTCGGGGGTGCCCAGAAGGAATGAGCGCTATCTGATCTGTGCCAACGCAGATGCCCTAACTTGACTTGTACTTACCCAGATCCTCAAAATGCTCATGGCCACTTCAATACCAGTAAACAAAGGAAATATAAAGGAGGAATGCATGAGGAAAATCACAGTCTTTATCAATTTCAGGAAAAATACACTAGTTTTGCAAATGTTATACAAAGGCCGATGGAAAAGTGTGACCTTAAATCTTCATCTTTATTAACTCCATGTAAATCTACCATGACTAAAAGAGCCATTCTGTCACCTGTAGATTATAGTGTTTTTTTCCCCTCTTCCAGTCATTTTATTTACTTGCTTTTCTTTTTATTGCTTTGCCTAAGGATAAATAACTTGAAATATTAATCATGATGACCTTTCTTCCTTAATTTAATGTTTATCTATTATTTCACCATTAATATTTGACTATTCGTTTCAAAAGAGCTTTTAATCAGACATGGGTTCCAAATTTCATAAACATGCTTGGTCATGAAATCCTGTTATTGCAAAACAGTCAATATCCTCCTCCAGCCCTTCTTAAGACTTTTAGGGAAATCAACTTAAAAGATGCCCTTCTTTGAAAGTCAAGAAGCATGCAGTCACTTTCTTACTTATTATTATTATTATAATATTCTCTGTGGGACCCAGCCTTCATGGTCTTGTTCCTCCCCTTTAGGAACATGAAATCGTTCCTGGTGCTTTTTGGTCAGAGCTTAAAGACTGGATTAAAGATTGTGAATCAAACATGATCATCTCGTGGGGCTTCAGAAGCAACAGAGGCTTTGAAAGAAGCATGTACTTCCCATCACATGAGGCTCCTGAATGAGAGATGCCATAATTTAGTTGACTTTATTCTTTTCTGTTTCTTTACATCGCTTATGCTCTTGTACCTCTAGCTGTCAGCAGCTTAGTTTTCCAGTATCTGAAGATTATTGTGAAAAACAAGGAGAGAGTTATTGATCAGGAAATCAGTAAGTAAAAAACCAGCAGGATAAATACTACTTTTATAGTTTAATTTAACCTTTCAAAAATGGTAAGAAAAAAAATCAGAGAAAGAACAAGCAAATTGTGTGAATTTGCCATTTTATAGTTCAGTGTAAGACTGTAGTAAAAATCTAAATCACTCAGGTCTAAATTAAAGCAAGGAGAAAAAAAATCCAGTCCTATCTATATGTCAAAACTAAGTTGTTTTCAAGTAGATAAACAACAGTGAGGCCAGGCAAAGTGGGGCATGCCTGTGATCCCAGCACTTTGGGAGGCCAAGGCAGCCAGATTGTTTGAGCTCAGGAGAATGAGACCAGTCTGAGCAACATGGCGAGACCCTGTCTCTACCAAAAATACAAAAAAAAAAAAAACAAAACAAAAAAAAAAAAAACAGGCGTGGTGGTGCGTGCCTGTGGTTCCACCTACTTGGGAGGCTGAGATGTGATGATCACTTAAGCCTGGGTGGGTGTGGAGGTTGTAGTGAGCTGAGCTGAGCTTGCACCACTGCATTCCAGTCTGGGTGACAGAGTAAGATACTGTCAAAAAGAAGAAGAAGGAAAAGGACGAGGAGAAGGAGACAGCGGTACTGTACGTAAAGCAGACTTCTTGAGTCTTCTAAGAAGCAGCCTTGACTTGAAAACCACTCAGTCACCCAGCTGCCACCTGTAACCTGGTGAGCAGAGGTGGCCCAGCTGATCCAGGTGGGAGAGGGTAGGGCTTCTGCGAGGCCCAGGACTCTCTGCACAGAACTTATGTATGTGCAGCAAGAAATACAGACCACCTGCAGACGACGGTGAGAACAAGTGCCTCAGCCATGACCAAACGCCTATGCCTTGGCCAAAGGTTCTTCTGAATTTGAGTTTTTTATAAGCCTTTCTTAAGTTTCAAAGATGACAATGCTGTCTTAGGTCATTTTTTGTTCTGCAGTGCGATGATTCTTTTTCCTGTGCCATGGTGAGCCCAGGTTGATTCTGGCTATGACAATGCCCACTGGCCAGGTTTCTGATGGAATAAATCATTATTGAATAATGAACAATAAGAAGCATATGACTCACTGTCTGCATAGCACTTACAGGAAGGAGCGATGTGTGTGCTGGCAGATGGCTCTCAGGATGGAGACACTTCTCTCTTCCAGGAAGGTGAGCTGCTGGAGGATGACAGCTGAATCCCTCCCCAGGAACTCCTCTCCCTCAGGGAGTCATCTCTCCCGAAGTGTATGCCCCTCCTTGGGGTGTAGCAAATCAGATGGCTATTCCCAGCAAGGTGTCAAGGCCTAGGCACCTTGCCTCAAATGTGGAAGGTGTCCCAGCTCCAGAGCACCCCAGTGACCAGCACAGACCTCCCTTGCAGCTGCCCCACAGCTAGGCATCTGCCCTGCCGGTCTGGCCCCTCCTTCCCTTAGGTAAGTTACTCTTGAGGGCACCCACCAGGATATCTGCTTCTCAGAGCCTGCTTCCTCGGAGCCTGCCTTATGTGCCTACTCTGTGCTGGGAACTTGCTGGCCACTCTGCATGCTTTATTTCCTCTCTGTCAGTAATCTCATGGGGTAGGTATCATTATACTCATTTGAGAGATGAGAAGAATGAGAGTCCAGTACTGTAGGAAACTCACGCCAGGTAGGGATCTGAAAGAGGCAATGCTCATCCACAGAGGGCACTGTCTTCCCACCATGGCATGCGCCCGCTCAGCCTCCGGGGTCTCCTTTGCAGTCTTTCCAAAATTTATCCAACATGGAAACCAATTAGGATTCAGAGAATGTCTGGATTATAAAAAAAGCTAATTTTACCGATTTAAAGAAAGAAATATTCATCAGTAGCTGCAGAGTTGTGTGTCCTGGGGAAAGAGTAGCTCTAGCCCTTTCCCCCTGAGATTTACCTGATCCCCTATGACATCTCCTGTAGAGTGACTAGGCATCTCAGCAGGAGGTGACACCCACAAAGTGCGAGTTTTGAAGCTCTGCAGTGCGGTAGATTCCCCATGGCACAGGTGCCGGAGTACTGCCGGGAAAGGGAAATGAGGTGAATCCAAAGGGGCTTCTTAGGTGTGTGTATCTTAGCTTTCTTGGCAAGCCCCTTAAACTTTGCATTTCTGTTTTCTAAGGGAGACAGTAACACCCTCTCTATTCCTTGGTGCTGCTACAGGGATGAAGCGAAATACCCGTTCATCTTTCATGAAAGGCGTTCAGCAAGTGCTATGTTTAATCATCGATTCAAATATATAAGAAAGTAAAAGCCATGGCCATTCCTAACTATTTGCATCATAAACAAACACTAAAGTGTTGAAGTAGGCTGTGGCAATTCTTAGAAATGTCTTCAAAACTTTAGCTCAATCAGAAAGACGTAAGAAGGCAGAAGTCCCTCCTGCTGTGGTCACAGTAAGCTTCCATTTAAGTCTGCAGCAGGAGCTCAAATCAGAAAACTCCTCCTAAGCAAGAAAGTGCACTCGAAGAGTAGAAACCAACTCTTGATTTATGTGGCCCAGCGGAAGCAAAATAATAGCGGATGCTTGATGGCCCTGGGAGTTTAAGCCATCTTTGGTTCTGAAGAATTCTCAGTGATAGACCACTAGCACATGTGTATACAGGCATGAGGGATGGAAACTCACTAGCCAGGGGTGGGTGGAGAAGCTGGAAGGAATAGGCAGGCTGTTTGTTTATTCTTGGTTCCTGGTTCATGATCCTCAGATGGAGTCAGGGGTATTTGCAGATCCCTTTTGTGAGGTAGAAAGAAAGAACTGAGAAAATCCCCTCCTGGAAATAATTTTAGGCAGCTAAAATTAATTTTAAACATTTTGAAGCTAATGTTTAATTTAATGACCAAAATAATGAAAATACTACCAAAAAAATGCCATCGTATGATTTCATTTTTTTAAATTCTCTTTCCAGAGAAAATATTTGCTTAGCTACAGATGCCAAAGATGTCCTCTTAGGAGTAGTTTACCGGTGCAGCAGAATGTTATTAAGGAAAGTGTAAATCCAGCATCATGTGAAAATAAAACCTACAATGACAAAATTGAAGTTAACTTTTAAAAAATGGAGACCAGATGCAACCTGGCAAAGTACCATCTGTGAAGGCTTTGTGGCTTCAAGGCCACAAAAATAAAATGTGGCATAAAAGGATGCACTGGAAGTTCCCACCATTATCGTGGACACATTCTGCAGATTTCCAGATGATTCTAGGTTCCTACCAGCTGTGTCTAGGAGGAGATGATTCTTGCACACGTTGAGGACATCCCTGACAGTGGACGCAGGTCAGGACAGGAGCCGGGTGCCCGGGGAGGGGCTGAATACCTCCAGCTTCCCCACCAGCACTACTCTGCATCAAGAAAATGAAGCTACCTCTCTAGGGGGAAGAGAAATAATGATAAACATGCCTCCTGTGATCACACACCTCCACCTGCACAGGGACAGTCACAGCACGAGCTTGGTTCAGCTTCTGTCTGCACTCAGCAGAGGTGTGCCAGACTGCTCTTAATTTCTTTTTTCTTTCTTTCTTTTTCTCTTTCTTTCTTTCTTTCTTTCTTTCTTTCTTTCTTTCTTTCTTTCTCTTTCTTTCTTCTTTCCTTCTTTCCTTCCTTCCTTCCTTCCTTCCTTCCTTCGTTTCCTCTTTCTTTTCTTTTTTTTTTTGATGGAGTTTTGCTTTTGTTCTCTTGAGGCCCAGGCTGGAGTGCAATGGCACAGTCTCGGTTCACCACAACCTCCACCTCCCAAGTTCAAGAGATTCTCCTGCCTCAGCCTCCTGAGTAACAGCGACTACAGGTGCATGCCACCACACCCAGTTGATTTTTGTATTTTTAGTAGAGATGGGATATTACCATGTTGGCCATGCTGGTCTCAAACCCCTGACCTCAGGTGATCCACCTGCCTTGGCCTCCCAAAGTGCTGGGATTCCAGGCATGAGCCACGGCATCCAACCTAGGACCCCTTTTAAAAAAATTAAGACCAAAAGCAGCAGTATCACTTATCAAATTTAGGAGGTGGCAAGATTTTAGCTCTACCATCCATTGCTTAGGAAAGATTATTACAGATAAACTCCCTGTTTTCAATTTATTTGTTTTATTATTCATTTTGTGTATTCCTTTTCCTGTGAGTAAAATATCAACAATTTCTGAAAATAGTCCAAAATATTATAAAGGAGTATAGGAGAATGATTTCACAATTAGATTGTATTTAAGAAATACAAATAGAATCTCATTATTTGCATTAATTCTCTGCAGCTTTATTATAAATTACAGTGTTTTTCGCCTGTTGTCTATATACATGGAGCTCCACCCCATACTAAAATATGTCTCGATGTAGGTTTTTTAACCCATCTCCCAGGAGAGTACAGGTTGTTTAAAGTGTTGTAGCCCTTGAATTTGAACAGAGTAGCTTCACGTCAACACAGCTGAGTATTTATTTCTTAGAATGAGGAACATCTGTTTCCATCAAAGATGTTCTGCCCTGTCCCAGAGGTGGCCGGGATCCCCATTTCCAAACTGCTGCCCTCAGTGCTCTGTGAATAAATTGCACACTCACCCCTTGTGTCTACCTCGTCCAGCAGCAGGTCTCTCTAAAGGCTTGGTAAGTACAGAATTCGCTTCTGACGACTGGCACAAATGGTTTTTATGGTTTGAATGGAATGCAGTGCATCTTCGGATATTTGTTTGGAAGACGTATTTTCAGGTTTTATTGCAGGGCGAATCTAGTGCTCAGAGATGCGAATTTGCTTCTCTGAGGGGTAAGATCATGTGTCAGACTAAATTGTGTTAGAGAAAAGGTCAAATAACTTGATCTTTTCTCCAATAACCCTGGTTTGACCTGAGATTTTCTAGTTCTCATGGGCTTGGTTTGGATCACTAGCTCACAAAGAAAACCATCACATTTTTGTGTTTAATTGTTCATGATTTACTTTGTATACACATTATGGCCTATACGTAACAGTAATGTTTAGAGAATTTTGACTGGGGCATCTATTCAGTTTTTCAATTTGGCATAATCTTTTTTTAACTAGAATGCACTCTGCAGATAAATAAAACTCCTATATCCTGATGACTAATTGGGACTAGAAATAAAGTATAGCTACAAAAATTTTAAGCTGGATTCCTTAGAAAGGGCCTTAGGAACAAAAGGTACAACTAACATTTTACATGCTTTAAATAAATCCACTTCTTTAAAACAATATTTAAGGTTAAAACCCTCCTTCTCTATTCCATTCAAACCAGGTGCAGACAGTGAGCTTAGGAAATGTTTAAATTAAAGACTAATTTACAGTCAGGCACCGTTGCTCACACCTGTAATCCCACATTTTGGAAGGCCCAGGTGGGTGGATCATCTGAGGTCAAAAGTTTGAGACCAGCCTCGCCAACATAGCAAAACCCTGTCTCTACTAAAAATACAGAAATCAGCTGGGCATGGTGGAGCATTTCCTGTAATCCCAGTTACTCAGGAGGCTGAGGTAGGAGAATTGCTTGAACCTGGGAGGCGGAGGCTGTAATGAACGGAGATGGGGTCACTGCACTCCAGCCTGGGCAAAAAGGCGAAACTCTATCTCAAAAAAAAAAAAAAAAAAAAAACCTGATTTACAAAGCCACTGGTCCTACCAGTGCTTGAGTGACAAGCCCGGCTCAGAGGGTAAAGAAACAGCGTTCATTTGGACTCCACATACTGTAAGTTGTTGCTGCAGGTTGAGGTTACACTGTGCCGTTTTACCATTCAAGAAAAGACTGAAAAACCTCTTGAGATGCTGATGGGAATTTCGATAAAAGTCCTGAATGACTATTAGTGAAGTTAAAGCAGAGCAGAGGGAACTGAGTAAGCTTCCTAATGTCCCACGGGATACTGTTGTCATCATTCAGAGACTTTTTTTTTAAGTAGCTGATGAGTAAATCATCATGACTAGCACATTACTTCAGCAGAGAAGCACAGTATGTGATCAAAATAATTTTAGGCTGGGCACAGTGGCTCACACCTGTGATCTCAGGGCCTTGGGAGGCCAAGGCAGGAGGATCTCTTTAGGCCAGGAGTTCAAGACCATCCTGGGCAGCATAGTGAGACTCCTTCTCTACTAAATAAATAAATAAATAGCCAGGGGTGATACCACTGGCCTGTAGTCCTAGCTACCTGGAAGGCTGAGGCAGGAGGATCTCCTGAGCCCAGGAGTTTGCCTGTGATGGCACCACTGCATTCCAGACTGGAAGAGAGAGTGAGACCCTGTCTCAAACAATATATAAAAACATACATAAATAATAATAATTTCAGAATGAGCTGGATGACACAGTTCCCTTCCCTGTCGAAGGTGAGGTGGAAGCTGTGGGCCCTGCCTTATGGCAGACTCCAGCACGAGGATACGGCTGCCAGGGCTGGACACCAAGCCCAGGCCACACAGAGTGAGGTCCCAGCAGAGTGCCTGTTTGTCCCTCCCCTCTACTCCCAGCCTTTCCCTGAAAAATCACTCAAAAGATGGTGGAGCCCAAAGACTTCACTTGGAATTCCCTCCCTAAAACCGGGTCCCCTTTCTTCACTTGCATGGCACGGAGCCTGCTTCAGACAGTACCATTCCCATCTGCCTAAACACACTCCACAGCAGGCATACAGCATCAGCGTTTCACTAAATGAGTCAGAACTCGCTCCTGAACAAAGGCCCCCGCAGGCAGGAGGATAGTTTGTCCAGGAGGTGGGACCCCAGGGCTCAGGGCCATTGGCTAACTGGCCACATGAGGACAGGCACTTCGTGATCTCTGACTTCTGAACCTCAAAGTCGGGGAAAAAACGAGAGAATACCCAACACTTCCTGCACTTCTACATTTTATGAAATGTAACAAGACAAAGTTTTCACAAAAATAAAAGGTGGCTCATAAATATGCACTCACGTTTCATTACTTTTATCGAAGGAAAAGTTTATGGTTCCCTCTGCTTGCTTGGAGCGTGAAACTAAAAAGGAAGAGGCTGTCTCTTGGGGTGACTGAATGTTGCTCTATCGAGGACCACTGTCCAGCTCCTGAAATACAAAGCCAGGAACACTGGAGATCGCGGTGAGGCCTGGAGAGCACCGGAGGCTTCCATGTTTCACAATCAACCATGTCCTGCAGAATCCTTGCCACAGCCCCATCACCCCTGCTGACCAATCCTTCACCTCGCTGTTAATTTCTATAAAGGCACCCAGTAGCGTAAATCACATTTCCTACAAAGCGACTTGCCATCTTCTTTATATCCCTGAATATATGACGAGGAGATGGCTTACTTTAGCTCCAAAGGCAGCAAAGCCTGTTGCACTACAGGGTTAGTTGAGGAAAAAGAAAAAAGAATAAATATGAATGAATGTATGTTCATTTACCATTTCAATTATTTACAGAGGTCACAGAGACTGGAAACATTATTGAACTCTGGGACAGAATGCCAGAATGAGTGAGAAATACATCTTTATCAAATTTTTATAATATATAATTGCATTGTTTTGGTTAGACACTGTCCTAGAAAACTAGACATCTGATTACCAAGTAATTTATAAATATCATTGTAGAAGTTATACTCTGTTCTTCAGAACAGATAAAGCTGTAGAATGTTTCAAAAAACAGAAATCATTAGACCTTTCCTAAGACCTACTAATACTTTTGAAGGTAAGATGAAACTGTCTCTTTTTGGACAACGAAAATCAAGAAAGTAGTATTAACTGTCTCAATTAGCCTCAGCTTGTGGTAAAATCTGGCACTGAATCACTGAGAAAATTAATTTCACATATTATAGGATTATGATATAGTCTAGCCCAAGTAAAGCAGCAATAACTATTGCTTTCTAAAAGCGCTGAGTGAATTAGGGGGCTGTGCCTGGTGATGAGGAGAGGGGCCTCCTGAAGAGCCAAGGGCCCTCACCCACCATGGCGCTGCCGCCACTGCTCTGGGTGTCCTTGAGCTATTGACTGAAGGCTTCTTTGTCTCTGTTTCTGCATTCAGAAAACAAGGAATGAAACATGCTTCTGAAATCACTTAAGGACCTCTGATAGGAGGGTGAAGAGTTGCACTGGCATCTTTATGGAGCTGTACATCAAAGAAATAAAGACTGCAGAGAAAAAGGGCATTGCTTGGGAATGAATGGTTTCAAATGCAATAGCAAATTAAATGTAAATTAACGCTAACTGCAATCTCCTTATGTCAGACCCTCTTTTTTTTAAAATTTTACTTTAAGTTCTGGGATACATATGCAGAATGTGCAGGTTTGTTACATAGGTTTACATGTGCCATGGTGGTTTGCTGAACCTATCAACCTGTCATCTAGGTTTTAAGCCCTGCATGCATTAGGTATTTGTCCTAATGCTCTCCCTCCCCCTGCTTCCCCGCAACCAACAGGCCCCAGTGTGTGATGTTCCCCTTCCTGTGTCCATGTGTTCTCACTGTTCAACTCCCACTTTTGAGTGAGAACATGCAGTGTTTGGTTTTCTGTTCCTGTGTTAGTTTGTTGAGGATAAGGGCCTCCAGCTTCATCCATGTCCCTGCAAAGGACATGATCTCATTCTTTTTTGTGGCTGCATAGTATTCCATGGTGTATATGTGCCACATTTTCTTTATCCAGTCTATCATTGATGGGTATTTGGTTGGTTCTATGTCTTTGTTATTGTAAATAGTGCTGCAATAAACATATACGTGCATGTGTCTTTATAGTAGAATGATTTATGTTCTTTCAGGTATATACCCAGTAATGGGATTGCTGGGTCAAATTGTATTTCTGGTTCCAGATCCTTGAGGAATTGCCACACTGTCTTCCACAATGGTTGAACTGATTTACATTCCCACCAAAAGTGTAAAAGTGTTCCTATTTCTCCACAGCCTCACCAGCATCTATTGTTACTTGACATTTTAATAATCATGTTTCTGACTGGCATGAGATGGTATCTCTTTGTGGTCTTTATTTGCATTTCTCTAATGATTGGGTTTTTTTTCATGTTAATTGGCCGCATAAATGTCTTCTGTTGAGAAGTGTCTGTGTATATCCTTTGCCCACTATGGGTTTTTTTTTATTTTGTTTTTTCTTGTAAATTTGTACAAGTTCCTTATAGATTCTGGATATTAGACCTTTGTCAGATGGGTAGATTGCAAAAATGTTCTCCCATTCTGTAGGTTGCCTGTTCACTCTGATGATAGTTTCTTCTGCTGTGCAGAAGCGCTTTAGTGTTCTGCATATGGCTACCCAGGTTTCCCAACACCATTTCCTTTTCCCATTGCTTGTTTTTGTCAGGTTTGTCAAAGATCAGAGGATTGTTTATGTGTGGTTATTTCTTGAGGGTCAGACCCTCTTAAAGGCCATGTCTTTGAGTTCGTGACCAGCCTGGCCAAAATGGTGAAACTCTGTCTCTACTAAACATACAAAAATTAGCTGGGTGAGGTGACGCACACCTGTAGTCCCTGCTACTCAGGAGGCTGAGGCAGAAGAATCGCTTGAAACCAGGAGGCTGAGGCTGCAGTGAGCCAAGTTCACACCACTGCACTCCAGCTAAGGCAACTGAGACTCTGTCTCAAAAAAAATAAATAAATAAAATTCAAGTTTCTAAAGCTCTTGTTATGACCAGGCACTGATTTAATCACTTTTTATGTATCAAGCAATTTATTCTCAGAACAACCTATGAATTAAGTTTTTTTTTTAATTATTCACACTTTGCCGAAAAGTAAACTGAGGCATAGAGGTCAAGTAACTTGGCTAAGTTTATAAAATCAGTAGGTGGTTGATCCAGGATTCCAAACCATATACTCTAAAGGCTGAGAATATTTCATTTAAGAACACAGAACATTGGAGGAGACATTGAATGTGTCCACCATTAGTTGAAGCTAATAACACAATTAGTCTTACTGCTTGGAACTCCTCTCCCATGAAAACAATAGGTGTTCAAGTCCTGCTTCCTGGCTGAATTGTTTCATAAATGTCTTTATTAGCATCTATCACAATTTATTATAAATCTCTGTTTACTTATGTTTCTACTTTACTGAAATGTGAGCTGTGTCAGGAATGAGACTTATTCAAAGTTACTATCATGAGTGTATAGCATTGTAGCTGAAATACTTACAATGCCTACTACATTTAAAACTTTTTTTTAAAATGAGTTAAGATAATACTTCATAGATTGACTTGGGCATCGGAAGTGGCATCTCAAAACGAATCCTTTGAACTTTGTGGTGGAGGAGGGTTTTCATGGCACCTTCACCACCATATCACCTGGCCTCCCCTTCAGGGGCCCGGCAAACAACACTTCCTTTCTTGAGGCTTGGCACGCACCTAACCCAGAGGCATTTTTTAAAGGGTTCATGTGGGGGGTACATTTGCAACAAAAGTCAAAGAGAAAGAAATTCTTTTAGCAAAAGCAAACTTCCCTGGGATAGGTAAGAGCACCCACCTCGCCCAGTGGACATCATCCTCCCTCCTCCTATCTCCCCACCCCGGCAGGGCTCTCCAAGGTGCAGCCAGCAAACCAAGACACAGTTGGCAGACGAATCTCTGGGGACAGAGAGAAGAGATTCAGGGGAAAGAGGACATGGGACTGAAGGGAAAACAGACGGGGCATCTGAGAAGAGGAGGTTGGGAATCTGCTGATCTGCAGAGACAGTCACAGCACAGGAGCAGGGGCAAGGACCTGGGGAGCCGCTGCAGGGATGGTGAGGAGGGCCCAGGACCATTACCAAACCCACAGCCTGTAGATGATGCCTGGATGGGATGGTGCATCCCAGGCTGAAGTGAAGGACTGTGACATGTGCTTTAGGTGTTCTCACAGGCTCTGCTGGGTATTTTCTCTTTTTTTTCTTTCCAAATTTTATTTTAGGTTCAAGGGGCACCTGTGCAGGTTTGTTATGTGGGTACATTGTATGTTGAGGGGGTTTAGCATACAAATAATTTTGTTGCCCACATATTAGCAGAGTACTCAACAGGCGGGTTTTCAATGATCACCCTCCTCACGCCCACACCCTCGAATAGGCCCCAGCAGATGTTGTTCCCTTCTTTGTGTCCACATGCCCTCAATGGGTATTTTCCAATAAATGGCATCACTCCCCTCCTGTACAGGGCCTATTACTCTGGGGTTTCAGATAGAGGCAGGTATTGGGGTGCTCCCTGTCCAGATTTAATTGTTCATCTGTGATACCTGTGATTTCTTTCATTTACAAAAGTTTATACTCTCTATTTTGTTCTTACATTCTTGATATATAAGCACACAGAGTTACTTTCAAAGTCAGTGAAAGGAAAAATGTCCACCTTTGGCCTTTCCCTGGCTGCCTCTCCCATCTTTTCTTGCTGCCTGAATTTCTTGATCTTGTTTCAGACCCAATCAGCAGCCTCTCTGGGATTGGTTAAACCTTCAGGGGACCCTTCCCCTAAGAGCTAAAAAGTGAAGGCAGAAAGGATTGTGCAGGACCAGACCAAAAGGTAGATTTAGAAAGCAGAGTGGTCTCCAAAAGAGTCCCCACCAATACCACCTCCAGGGTGCAGCACCCCCAGGCTGAGCCTGGGTCACTGAAGCTCTGGTTTCAGGAGGGCTGCAGAGTAACTCCAAATCATCACCCTGTGATCACCGGAGGAATAAAAGCACCTTTTCCTCCCTGGCCTAGATTTCTGATTTCTCTGTGAAAGCCAGAAAGCTGTGCACTAGCAGGCAGCTGACCCTTTTTCCTTTTTTAAGAAATGAAAAGGATACAGGTAAAGGGGAAAATCCAAAAATAAAATTCAGTCATCTAATCAGAAAGAATCCCACCAACCTGGCAGCGTTCATCTGTGTGCAGTGCTTACAACATTTTTTTAAAAAATTCTTTTATTTTGAGTTTGGTTCATATTTTCTGAAGACCTCCTCCTAGAGCATTACAAAAGGTAGCATTCTGTGTGTCTCAGGTCTTTTAAAAATTACCCCATATTATCTGAGATTAAAAAAAATAATAACAGCTGGAGGCTTTTTCTTCAAAAAAAGGTGTTTAATTTTATACTCCAGGCAGCAGTGACAGAAACTACAGAAGTCACCCCACTAGATGAAGGCAAAATTATAAACCGAGTTGTTTTACAGTGATTCAACATATAGGTTAAATTTGTTGGACTGTTCCTTTCCTGCAAAAGGTATTTTTAATGTATTTTTCTTAAAATGATAGTTTCATGCAATCTTTATGGCAAGTGTTGCTGCATGTGTATTTTCTGAATCGCACTCACATGCGTCAATAATGTGGAACTGTATTCTACTGTGCATGCTTAGTCAACACAGGATGTGGAAACATATCAATCAATCTCCGTGGTTACACTTGCCACCCTCCCGGCATTTTACACAGATTGCCTCATTTATCCCTCGCCAAAAACTAACCAGAGGAGGTAGCACTGTTAGCCTCCCCATTTCACAGATGAGGAAGCAGAGGCCCAGAGAGTTTCAGCCATTCCTTCCAGGTCACGGGGCTGGCACAGGGCAGGGTGAGGACACACTCTGGCTGCAGGCTGCAGGGAGCCCTGAACGCCACACACACGCTCCGAGACCCTACATCCTCCTCCAGGATAAGGAAGAGTTTTCCTCCTGCTATGACCATACCTTTTGCCTTTCTCTAACCTCTATTCCATAATAAAGCCAAAAGAACTTTCAAAAAGAAAAGCTGAACTTCAGGGTATGGAGCTGTCCACTTCCCACTCATGCCTCGGCTTTTCTCGTGCAGCATGCCACGTGTGAAGTCTGTCATGCAGATGCAGCCATCAGTTGTCTGTTCTTCAGGCAAAGCTGGAAAAGGGCTAGAGGCCCTGGGGTGTTGGGAAGATACCGATCTGGTTTGGGCAGTGAGTGACACAGGTTGCACACGTAAAACCACCACCATGGCATGTGTGTACCTACGTAACAAACCTGCACAATCCGCACATGCACCCCAGAACTTAAAGTATAATAAATAAATTTTT
>CAUYLG010054403.1:0-38175 GCA_963573385.1 Cacajao melanocephalus
GCTGTCCCTACCTTGGCCCCCACAACAGACCCCAGTGTGTGATGTGCCCCTCCCTGTGTCCATGTGTTCTCATTGTTCAACACCCACCTATGAGTGAGAACATGTGGTGTTTGATTTTCTGTTCTTTTGTCAGTTTGCTGAGAATGATGGTTTCCAGATTCATCCATGTCCCTACAAAGGACACAAACTCATCATTTTTTATGGCTGCATAGTATTCTATGGTGTATATGTGCCACATTTTCCTTGTCCAGTCTATCGTTGATAGGCATTTGGGATGGTTCCAGGTCTTTGCTATTGTAAACAGTGCCGCTATGAACATACGTGTGCATGTGTCTTTATAATAGAATGATTTATAATCCTTTGGATATATACCCAGTAATGGATTGCTGGGTCAAATGGAATTTCTATTTCTAGGTCCTTGAGGAAGCACCACACTGTCTCGCTCTGTTGCCCAGGCTGGAGTGCAATGGCGCAATCTCGGCTCACTGCAACCTCCCTTTCCCAGGTTCATGCAATTCTCTTGCCTCAGCCTCCTGAATAGATGGGATTACAGGTGCATGCCATCACATCTGGCTAATTTTTGTATTTTTAGTAGAGATGGGGTTTCACCATGTTGACCAGGTTGTTCTCGAACTCCTGACCTCATGATCTGCCTGCCTCAGCCTCCCAAAGTGCTGGGATTACAGGCGTGAGCCACCGCACCTGGCCTTGAATTGTCTTTAAGCTCCCTTGGGTGCTAAATGCTTGTGGCAGTCAGGGCTAAATAAGGCATGGTCCTTGTGCCCAGGCTCCACTCTCACTAGAGAGACAATGCTAACTCATCCCAGAAAATTAAGAGGTCAGCTGGGAAAAACCAATGGAAGATACTGCTGGAGGCCAAAGCAAGGAGAGACCAAAAGACTGACGCATAGTAAGACCACAGTATTATCACCGAAAAGGTAGGAAAAACTTTCTAGAAGTGATGTGGACTAGGCCTCCGTGAGGTTTGAATGACAAGAACTGAGAAGACAGGGCACACAAAGAAAGATGAAATTGGACGTCGACATGTGGACAGTGCAAACTCGCTTCCAGAGGGCCGGTCATGGAACCATAGTGTAGGCCCCAGGTCTGTTCTCAGATTCCAGGCTCAGTTTACCTGGAGAAGCTCAGGGTTTGCCCTCCTGTCCTAAGCCCTCCCCAGTGGCAAGCAGCCTTCAGTGATAGACTGGAGCTGAGCTCTGCCCACGCCTCAGGGGAAGCTCAGGGGCTGTGGAGGCTTCCCCAAATTTGGATTAAAAAAACAGCTACTTACAGCCTCCTCCACAGGATACATAGCTTCCCTCTAAGTCAGCAGGAACCCATCACTAAGGCTATGAGAAAATAAACAAAGGGAATCCAATTTCAAGGGACACTCAGGCTCCAAAAAGAAGAACAACACGACCAGACGGGTCCTTCCCCTCCAGGGCATGCTAGTTGTTGGGAATCTCACAGCTATGGTTCCAGCAGAATTAGGAGCAGTTGCTGCCAATGATGGAGCAATAGCATCATGCTCGGGGTTCCCTGGGGACACTCCAGCACGAGGAGTGAAGGGGTGTGTCACTGGAAACTGAAAAGAGAAGCCAGAGGACTCCAGCCTTGCCATGACCCAAGGGCTCAAGCCAACAAACACTGTCCCCTGTCTCTCCTGGACCTGGGACCACCCCTCTATATAGATCTCATCAGAGTCAACTGGTACCTGAATACCAACTGCCCTGCTTGTGAAATGCCTGTGCTATACATGGACAAGCAGGCTTCCCTTTACTATTTTTTTGGTGGAGTCTACACTGTAGGCAAGAACCCCCAGTGTTCCATCAGCACAAAACCAAACTGAGCCTCAAAGGGGCTATTCTGCAACGAGGTTGTAAAGCATCTGCATCAGTGACAAAGCACAGACTTAGGGCTGTTTTGGAGGCTGGATGGGTTCTTAAAAAGAAAACAAGAAAAACACAAAACCCATCAAAGCCACTAGAAAAGCAGGAGTTTCTGAACCTAAGAACTGTGTTTGGCAGAGCTACCAGCTGGCCTGGGAATGACGTGTTAGCCTCAGAGCTTCCCTATCCAGGCAGAACTTCAACAGCATGTGGAGTACGGTTCAAGCGTCAGTTCATTAAACGTGGGAATGCCATGGTCACTAAAACAAAGCCCCTGTCCTTAAATGGCTCATAAGTTATTAGAAGGAGAAAAGAAAGAAGCTCAGATGGCTTAACAAGTTCAAATCTAGTAGCAAGGCTGATACCCTCTTAACCTCCTAATCCACAGAGGACTCACAAATGGTAACAGCAACAAAGAGCATCAAGGGAACTCAGAAATGCACAGGGATGAAAGGCTCTCTGGATCTAAGAGAGTGGGAGGTTGTAAATGGTGAGAGCTCAGGTCTCACAACCAGCGAACATGAGTTGTGCCCCTAGCTCTGCCAATGACCTACTACAGAACAAGCGGACAAGTCCCTTCCCCTCTGTGGGCCCGGTTTCTACATCTGTATAATGATCGGCTTCGCTTGGATGATCACTGAAGGCCTGCTCAGTGCCAATCTATGAGTCTGCAGCTTAGACCCGAACAGTGTCAACAAATCTGCTAGCAGATTGGAAGAACTGTCCTGTGCCTAGCCCTGTATAACTCAGGCCATCAATTCCATGAAAGTTTGTGTCTGTCTCCATCTCAAAACAAAAAAAAGAAAGAAAGAAAGAAAGTTTGTGTCTGTTAGTTACTCCTAAGCCTAGAGATTTCTGGAGACATAAACTAGATTTAGACTTAGAAATAGATTTAGATACAGATGAGATATAGACATAGACTGGAGATATAGGTATATGTGTATAGATCTACATATATAGATATACATGTACCTGCATGTGTGTGTGTGATCTCCCCACTAAGTACCTTTCCTTTCATGAGGGACATAGACATGGAGCCACCGATTTATTTGAGTTCATGTCCTACATTTAGTGCACCAAAGCCCTCCCCATTCCTCAAAGCCCATCTCAAGAACCTCCTCCTCCAAGGAGACTTCCTTGATCTCAAAGAGATGATCACTCCCCTTTAAATTACTAAAAGTTACCTTTTGGGCCATACATGACCCCATTATAACAACTACTTATTTAATTATTTCCCAGGAAAGCACTTGCACAAGGCAGATAAATTGTTTTTCAATTTACACAAAGGTTGTCAAGGACACCTGTGCTTCAGACTGCCCTCAGGAAAATGCAGGTGATCAGCCTGCTTCTTGTAGCAAAAGAGGCACTCAGCAGATGCTTGTCTATGGGATCCGTCCATCAGAAACTGAATTTTGGCCCACACCTCATACCATACACACAAATTAACTCAAGATTTTTTTTTTTACAAACCTAAATGAAAAAGCTAAAACCCTCAAGAAAAAAAAGAAAATATAGGAGAATATACTTAGGACTAGAGGGTAGGCAAATATTTCTTACACAGAGCAGAAAAAGCAATCACCACAGGAAAAAAAACTGATAAACTACAGCCTGGGAAACATGGTGAAGGAGGCTGAGGTGGGAGGATCACCTGAGCCTGGGGAGGTAGAGGCTGCAATGAACTGCTGCGCTGATCATGCCACTGCACTCCAGCCTGGGCAACATAAGTAAGACCCCAACTCAAAAAGAAGAAACTGATAAGCTGGACTTCTGCTCACTAAAAGGCACATAAAAAATGAAAAAATAAGTCACCAGAAAATATTTACAATACATATATCCAGCTAAGAACTAGAATCCAAATTATATATTTTAATTCCCATAAATCAATTTTTAAAAGAGCCTAAAAACGAAAAAAGACTTAGATGAACACTTTATGAAAAAGAAATCCAAATGGCCAATAAAAATATAAAAAGATATTTGACATTATCAGTAATTAGGTAAATACAAATTAGAACCATAATGAGTTACAACTACACACCCACTAGAATGGTTCACCTTGAGAGCACTATCAATATCAAATGTTGGAAAGGAGATTCCATACTTGGCTGATAGAAGGATAAGATGGTACAACTACTTTGGAAAGTTGTTTGGCAACTTCTTATAAAGTAAAACACACACTTACATCATGATCCAGAAATTTCACTTCTATGTAATTACCCAAAAGAAATAAAAACATGTGTCCACAAAAGACGTATATATTAATCCTCCCAGCATCATTATTCATAAAAGCTCCAAATCTGAAATAACCCAAGTTCATCAAAGAGAAAATGGATAAAGAAAGCAAGGGTAAGACCCATATAATGATATAGCAGGCAACAATAAAAAGGAATGACGGCAAATGTACAAAAACAACATGAAAAATCCCAAAAACATATGCTCAGCAAAAGGAACCAAGGAGAAAAAAGAGTTTATATTGTTTGATCCAACTTTTTTTTATAAATTCAAGACCAGGCAAAATGAATCTATGAGGATGGTATTCAGAATAGTGGAGTTTTTTTTTTTTTCTGTAGAGACAGAGAAATTATTGGAAAATGACATGGGGAATTTTCTCAGGTAATGAAAATGCTTTCTATCTTAATTGAGGTATTGGTTACATTGGGATATACATTTAATAAAGCTCATTAAATATGCACTAAGTTCTGTGTGTTTTATAGTATATAACTATACTTCAATTAAATGTAAAGGAATAATTAAAATAAAATAATTCACTCAATTATCATCTATAAATGCTTTCTCTGTATCAAACCTTGAGCTAAGGGCCCTAAATAAGACGCATCCCCTCTCTCAAGAAGAATGAGTGGGAAAGCACCGTGATATTTCAGCATCTAGTGACTGAGGCTTTGTATACACACACACGCACACCAGAAGCAATGGGGGCTTCTCCCTTGCTACTCTGGGTCTCTGATGTATGGCAATGCATAAACATTTGGGTCAAAAGGTACTTCCCACAACTACTACCTACCCAAAGTATCCTGGACAAAGAAGCTTCTCAAATTAGTCTTCAAGGTCAGAAGTAACCAAACTCTAGCATCACACCCAGAGTCCTCAAGCAAGACCCCTGCCTTTCTTCCCAGGGAAGGCACAAGCTCTTCTCCTTAGGCTTTGAGCCTTGTCTGCAGTGCAGAAAGGCCACGGGAAGAGGGGAGGGAGGGCCCTTGACCTGCTTGGCCCCCAGCTCCCCACCTACCCCTCCAGGGAGAGGAGAAATCCAAACAAAAGCCCATTCTCACAGGCAGCCCTTCCAAGAAAAACCAAGTTCTAGAGATGCCGAGTCTGGTGTGAATAAGGAAAAAATGCAAAAATCCAAAAGGCAAGGTCCAAAAAAACATTTCTCCCACTGAGCGTGCTATGAAAAGAAAGGGCCCAAGGAGGTGGACGGGAAGGAGTTCCAGGGTACCCACAGCCCGTGTGGGGGTTGACCTCCAGCCACCACTAATTTTCCCGAACAGAATCTGATTTTCAGTGACCCAGGAAGTGCCCCATGACTTTCAAAATGTTAAATCCTACAAGAAGGAACCTCGTATTTCTGAGCTTTGATTGCTCATTTGTCAAAAGAAAATAACCCCCACCCTGCCCACTTCACAGGAGTGAGGTGGGGCCCCATAAGGAAGAAACAAGAACGTGAAAGAACTTGGGAAGCTCTGAGACAGCACAGGCCTTGGCCTTGGCCAACGTGGAGCGTGTCTCACTGCCTCTCAGGATATTTGTACTTTACAAAGAGAAGAGCATGGGTTAGAATTCTGGCTTTAAACATACTGTGTGAATTTGGGAAAACAACTATTTCTCTGAGCCAACTTCCACATCTGTAGAATGGGAATGTTGATAGCTCTCTTGCAGTTGGCAGCAAAGATTAGAAAAATGTCTATACAGCCTTAAGGAGAACATCTAGCAATATAGACAGCATTCAATAAATGGGAGTTGTTATAATTCCTAACCATGATAAAAGGGATTCTACACACTCCTGCCTTTAGCCTTAAGAAAAAGGAAGTAGAAGGCTCTTGGGTTAGCCAGACATAAACCACACACACATGGACACATATTTTTCTGAAAAGATGTATTAGGCATCCTGGAGGCATTAAGAGCTGCTATTATATACACTGAGCCCTCTTCTGGGGCAGGCATGGTGCTCAGCACTCTGGCTGGTGTTACGGCATTCTCAGACACTGCAGGAGGAAGAGAGGATCCCATCTCCATTCTACAGAGCAGAATGCTGTGACTCATGGGGTCACAGACCTGGCTTAACTTCACACAGCCAGAGAGTGGCAGAGGTAACGCACACATGTGAGACTGCCGGAGTCCAAAGCCCAGGCCTCCAGGGCTATGGCATTCTCACCATATGCATGCCGAAAAGCTCAAAAACCCCAGCTAAGCACAGGGGACACTGCACTCTCAGAAGCTGGATAGAGTCTGCAGCCTGGTGACTCTTGCTCAGCAAATGCAACCACCACCTCCTCCACCAACCTCTAAGCGTAATGCGTCTTTCATTCCCACCTCCCTGTCTACAGATGTCGGCAAGGCCACAGCCAGCCAAGGCGGCCAAGGCCCATCTGCATATTGTCAGATGGGCCAGCAGAGGCCTTAGAATACTCCTGGACTACTTGTTGAGCTTTGGAGGAAATGGTGGAGAGGGCTGGCGGGCTAGGGCAGTGGAGGTAGAGGGGAAGGAGGGGCACTGCATAGAGACCTGAGGAACCCCAGAGTTGTCTTTGGAATTGCTGCCTGGAATGGCATCCAAGGGCACAGGCTGGTGCGACTCTGTCTCCAGCACTGAGATGAGGATGGGAAATGGGAGGAAAGAGAAAAGCAAGAAGTGAGTTGTCAATCAAAAGGTATGACCCTGTCCTTACCTTGAAAACTGAGGCCATCAGGAAACAGACCACAGAATCCAAAATCTTCCGTACTCTGCATCCATCTCAACTGCACTTTCCAGAACACTGCTGAGGAAGGCACAGCTGGTGTCTGGGCCACCCAGTCTTTCCATTTAATAATTCAGCAAACACTGGCTGAGCACCTACTATGTGTAAGATACTGAGACAGGTGCAGAGGGCACTCCTAAGAGCAGAACACAATTCTCAACACAAGGAGGTCACTGTCCAGGAAAGAAGGAGAGTCACAGATACAGATGACTGTCCCACAGGGTGCTAACAGCACCAGCAGGTTCTGTGGGAGCACAGAGCTGGGCCACAAGTCAGCCTGGGGAAAACAGGGAGGGTCCCAGGGTGGGGGCGGGGGGCCTGCACTGACTCCTAAGGGTCAGAAGGGAATGTCCCCCATGGATGAGAGGGAGTGTTTCCAGGCAGAGGAAACAGTGAGAATCCCAACAGTGAGCAAAAGAAGAGTGCTCCGTTCAGGGATCTTGGGGGAGTCCAGTAGGTTGGCGCACACAAAGCGAAGGGCGAGCCCGGAGATGTGAGACCAGAGGCAGGGGTAGGGCCACAGGGTAGACTACAGAGATCAACCTTTCTTCTACATGTGAGGGCACAGAGGTAGCAACATGGCCTGGGCTGAGTCGTAAGTTAGAGCCACTCTGTCCCATGTGATACCCATTAGGCATATGTGACTATTTAAATTACTTAACATTCAATAAAACTGAAATGCAGCTCCACAGTTGTACTAGCTGTATCTCAAGTGCCCCAAAGCCACATGTGGCTAGTAGCTGCCATATTGGATGGTGAAAGTGTGGAACATTTCCGTCATCCCAGAAAGTTCTACTGAACAGCACTGCTCTGAAACAGCTCTTCCACCTCCATGGGAAAGAAACAGAGTTGGAGGCAACAAGACTGGTGCAGAGAAGCAAATGCTCCTAGGCTGGGACTAGTGTAGCGAACTGGGTAGAAATTCGGAGAAATGTATAAGGGTAGAAGAAACAAGACCCAGTAACCAATTGGCTGGGGTGCCAGGGTGGGCAAAGAAGCTGCAGAAGACAAAAACAAAGGCATGTTTTCTGGCGTGGTCAGCTGGGAGTAGGGGGCAGTCACTCACAGAGGGAGGAAAGAAAAGGGAAGAAAGAGTGAGTCTGGCAGAGAAGGGTGTGCTCACTGTGGGCGTGCTCAGCATGGGGTTCCTGCAGAACGCCACAGACTGATGTTGTGTGAGTGCAGCTCAGCTTTGTAAGCTCTGGGATAGCCAGTGGTGAGGCTGTGGGGCTGGGTCCTCTGGGCTGGGGGCTGTGAGGCTGAGCTGAGGGACTCTCAGGAGTGGTGTGAATGGAGGGGCCAGCACCACCTTTAGTGAGCTGTTTGGTATATCCTGCTGCTTGTGCTCTGTGGCGACCAGAGGTGGCTGAGCTGCGAGGCGGAGACACTGGTGTGCTGTTTGGGAAGTGGTGCCGGGTTCTTGAGCGGTTCCAAGCTGGGAACTGCAAACTACAGACTTTACGCTGCACACGCAAGGTTAGTGCGGCAGGGAGAGAGGGCTGCAGAGTGGCAAAACTGTCTCATGACAAACTGTGGCTTTGGCCTGTTATTCTGAGAGTTCAGGCCATGAGCTGAGGCCGGAAGACGGCTCAGTCATGCCAGAGCCTCCTTTCTTCACAGGGTGGAAACTGCGTTTTGAGTTGCCTCGCTGAGCCCCCAAGAGGTGCTCTCTCGGGAAGCAGCTGGGAGAGGAGGAGGACAGAGGGATGTGCGGGCAGTGAGCAGCAGCACTGGGCACCACTCAGGGTGTGGAAGCCACCAAGCCCTGGACCCCGGCAACCTTGCAGGTGGCTCAGGAAGGAGGCTGGGCTCCTTCCCACCTCACCGCTCCCAGTGCGCTAGAGGGTGGTGGCATACAAGCATGTTGTTCTCCAAGGCCACTGGGACACTTCCTGTCAGTTCACATAATTGAGTATTACAGTATTTAAATTGCAAATTGGAGATTATTTTTACAGGTGTCATTTTAAATATAACACGAAATTTCTTGACATGACATCAGCCCCACCACAAAAACAGCTGCACCAGGCCGCCTGCATGTGTGGGGCACATGGTTGGGCCAGTCGTGTTCCAGCGTGCACCGCAGAAGTGTAGCGAGAGAGCCTGCGTGTGTGCGTGTCACTGAGTGACATGGTGTGAGAGTCAGTGTACAGATGTGTGTGGTTGGGAGTGTGCGTGTGTGGACCCATGTTTGTGTGTGATGGTGAACATGTATGACTATGCAGATCCACGTGAATGAAGGTGTGAGGCGTAGGGTATGTGACAGACAGCGTGCCTAGTGTGCCCGAGACAGGGTGTCGGAGCATCCCGCTGGAGGCCCCGGCCCCGCAGGAGATCATCGCTAGGCAGGCAGAACCTGGCCTGTCTCCCTCTCTAGAGCTGACCATGAGGTTGCTGCGGGAAGGCGCTGAGCTCTACCCTTAAGGTAGAGGGGTGGCCAGGGTGCCCCAAAGTGGTGCTGCAGTGCCCTCCAGTGGACAGTGTACCCGCCCCACCCCCCAGCCAGACCCACAAGTGGATTGAGAGCACGCAGCTTGTGCCTGACCCCAGGGCCCACGTCCTTATCACCCACCCACCTGAGTGGTGCCGCAGAGGCTGCACTGAGGCTCCCCGAGCTCACAAAGGCGAAGACTTAGGGGAGCTTGAGTCAGGGCTCAAATTCTCCCCTCCCCCCTGGCCCTCCATCCTTTCCCCTAGCTGAGCCTGGCACAGCCCAAACACATTCAGCTCCTTCCTGCTGGTGATGCCCCCACCTCCAAGGATGGTCACCGGGTCACCCTCTTGCAGGAACTTTCCCCTGAGTCCCCAGGCAAGAGAAACTCCCTTCCCTCAGAGCTCTTCCTCATAGCACAAGTGGCTCTCCAAGGGGCCACAGTGCCCCTCGAGTACCTCTGGGAGCCTCAGAAAGCAAGGCCTGGGCCTGGCATGGCACCTGCTACCTGCACTGAGTAGAACATAAGGCCAGACGAAGAGATGTTCTACGAAACAGCAAGTGTTCATTCACTCTTTCATGTAACTAACTGCGGGGTCTTTACAGACAGAGATAGATAGAGGAGAGAGAAGGGGTAAACGACTCCGGCTCTGATCTTCACCTAGCAGAGTCCAGCTCTGGACGCCAGCCTACAGAGGCAGCGCACTGTACTTGCGCAGGGAGTGGGTGACTCAAATACAGCAACGGCAGCTATTTTTAGAGTGGAAAAGAGGGATATCTCAGGGAGAGACTTAAACCTAACAAAAGAAGAATTTTCTGGGCTTCCACTTTACCAAAATGTTATTCGTGGCACCAGCAAACATCCACCAGGCTGTCTGGCCGCAGATGAAGCAGCAGCACAAAGCTGCGTGGGCACTGGCCTGGCCTCAGCCGGGGTTCCTGGGGCCAGCGGGAACTGTCCCTGGCCAATGGCCTAAGGCATAGGGTACTGCAGAGAAAAGCAGGGACATCCAACCCCTGGGAGACAGAGGGTTCCAGGAAGGCCAGCCATGGCCCAACCGCACCTTCAGAACTATAGGCAAAGTTGGGACATAGCTGGCCTTCCTAGAACCTCTGTCCCCCGGGGGTTGGAACTCAATTGCTCATTGCTCCGGGCTCTCTGGTCTCACCCCGAGAGGTTTAATGGGCCAGGTCAGGCCTGCGAAGATCTATGACTGCCTAGAGCCTACCACCTTAACAACAGCTCTTCAAAGGCTAGCCCACCCGGAGACCGAGGCTTCTCCCTGCCCTTCCCCCTTCTTCCACGCTTCACAGCATTGCCCTGCTGTGACACTAACATCCCAGGCTCACTTTAGAGAAGAGAGGGAGCCAAAAACATCTGAGCAACGTGGAAAGGGCAAGGAGCCCACTGTTTTTGCAACGTACCAAATCCACATGACAGAGGGCACAAGCCAGAGGGCTCCAAAGAGCGCTTCTTGTAGGCTGTGTCCAAAATGGGTATGGCTGTTCAGCCCTGAGCCAGGTGACCTGCCTCTCCCAAGCAGGCCTGAGAGGTCTCCTTCCAGGTGCCAGGCCTATCCATCTCGGTCTCCAGCAGGTCAGGGCCAGGTGCTCCCATAGCACACCTCTCCCTCCTGTCCTCTTGCCCTCTCCCATATCAGGGCTAGGGAAGAGAGGTGCAGGTAGGAGGGAGGGAGACGCAGCTTCTCACCGTCAAGAATGAGCATGAAGAAACACTTGCCCAAAACATGGAACAACTTGGTGGCTACTGCCTGCTCTGAACCCCAGTCTACCACTGTTTTCCAGGCAGCCTCAGCCCAGTCCATGACCTTTTCCTTTGCCATTTTTGACTGACATCTTTTCCGCTTCTCTACATTGCTGTCCATTGTCTCCATCATTTATCAAGCCTAGGAAGTGCAGGAGAATCTTTCTTGTTGCAAACACATTGCAGATGTTACAAATCCACATCCCAACGTTAACTGCAGACTCTGGGCGAAGCTCGGATTCCTCTCCGGCATCTTCTCAATGTGCATCTCGCTTCTCTGAGAAGCTGCAGCTTGCAAACAGCTACAAATGTGGCTGGTAAGCTCACGCCAGCAGTGGTGGCTGTAGGAAAGGAGGTGGCATCACAGCAGACAGCAGGGTGCATTCGCAATCCAAGAAGACGGAAATCAGTATTCTCACCATCATTTTTGTCATTGGCGGCAGCAGCATCTCTAACGGATATGAAACGCTGGCTATGTCAAGCCCTGTACTAAGTACTCTACACAGATTACTTATCTAGCTTTTACAACAAACCTTCCCAGGGGCATGCAGTTATTTTCCCACTGAACAAATACAGAGGTCAAGGCTGGGCCATCTCCCCCGGGCCTCTCAGCTTTGCCTGCTCTCCATTCCAACTCCTGCCTCTACCTGATCTGCATTTTGGGGACTGTGGGAAGCACATCGGTGGGTTTATGAAATAAATGTAATGGGACACAACAAGCTTTACACAACATTCTTCTTTTAAATGGAAGAATGGAATATAATGTTCAGAGTGCATCACTCATAGTAAAGGTAGGTATTATTTCATGGAACTTCTGTTTCCATTATAGGAATGCATGTGTACATGCATTACACACAGGATGCAATAGAGCATGATTTTAAATATATATCTTACTATGAGCCACAGTTATCAATCTCTAAACACTATCATGTTGAACTCTCTGTCCACTGTCTAAGTCTTCCTGTGGGAAGTTCTATCCTGTTTTCATTTCTCCACCTTCCATGCTACGGGGTCTCCTCACAACCCACAGGATTCCCTGGTGCCCTGGTTTGCTGAGGAGCAGCCCTTGGGCCTCACGGACATTGGTGAGCCTGTCACGGGGGCAGGCCAGCAGGCCAGGACCATGGGGCAGAGTCCTAGGAATGCCTTTGCCTCCTGCCTCCTGCTTCAGCAAGGTGCTTCTGTCGGCCCTGCAGGACTGATGTTTCCCAAAAGAGGTTTAATGGCTCCTTCCTCCCTGAGCTGTCAGGTTAGTGCCTTTGTCTACAGAATTAGCACAGGTGCACCTGCAGGTTGGTGTCCTCATTAAACTATTTTCTGCATCTTGATCCCGTAAGGATGGCTCCAGGGGACATTTCAAAGAAGCAATTCATTTGCAGTAGCCTCTCCCGATTGGAAAGGGTGGTCCCAGTTTCATCGGCAGAAGCAGAGGGAGGCCTGGGTCTGTCTGAATTTTCTATACAGCCTCCTGCAGCTGGGCCAGCCCACACAGACGTGGAGAAGTCAGGATAGTGGGCCTTGTCCTCACCTTCTCCTCGCCATGTAGTTTCTGTCGTGTCCTTTGCCCTCTGGTACTCTCCTGGCCACAGATAGGCACAAAGCAGAAGTGTACACTTCTCTTCTGGGCTGCCTCTCCCTTGTCAAAAAGGCTTTCTGTGAGAGACTGCAGTCTCTAATGGTAGATTCTAGGTGGAGATGCTATTGGATGGAAGGTCCCTGAAACCACCCCGTACCAACACCCACCTGCTCCACTTCTGGGTACCCCCATCCCTGTCCTCTCTGCAGCTCTGGGCCCACCTTTCCTGGAGCAGCCTCCCAGGGCTACGAGTAAAAAACAGGAAGGAGTCCAGACACCCACCAAGCACTGGCTAGGGACCAGGCTGAGAAGTCAGAGAAACACAGTTGGGTCTTTGGTCAGCAGTTTACTTACTGTTCTCCTGGGGACACAGGATCCCAAGTGAGACATTGATCAATGGCAAGTTGCTAATGCTAAGTGACAATGTAGAGGGTCTGAGTCAGGACCACCAGGATGCAGAGGAGAAGGACGCCCATGGCCAGCAGGCCATGGTAGTAGAAGAGTCCCAGAAACAGGGCTGGAATAAGATCTTAGAAAACACTAGATAAAGATATCACACAGAAGACAAGGGCAAAGACAGGTATCCCAGGCAGGGAGGAGGGCAGGAGTAAAGAGGAGGGAGGTAAAAAACTACAGGACACATTGGGAGAAAATGAGTCTATTAACAAGCTAGAGCAGAGCCTGTTCACAGGGAGGAGGACATTTAAAGTATAGCTTCCAACCAGTTGCAGATGGATACAGGCACTCCAAGAAACAAATCCTCTAACCCTGCATCTGAGGCGCCTGCAGCAGCTGAGCCCCGGGTCAGTAGCCAAGTGACATGGAGAGGGTCAGCAAGCTGTGAATCAGAACACAACATTGAGAGCATGCACCATTCCTGAAGTCTGACCCTAAAATCAGTCTCTCTCTTCTACCCTCTCTCTCCTCTACACCCCTCTCTCTCCTCCTTCCCTCTCATATACAAATATTGCCCTCTCAATATCAAATATTTCCTGGGTACCCACCCTGCTGGCTATTGTACTGAATGACAGGAATTCCACAATGAAGCAGACAATATCCCCATACTCAAGGATCATGGGGTCTAGTATAGAAGACAAGCAAGCAGAGACTTCATTAAATAGCATGCACCTGGAGCTAGGACTAAGGTCTGCACACGGCATGATAGGAGCTCAGAGGAGGCCTCTAACCTGGGGGCCAAGGAAGGTTTCCAAGCAAAGCTGACACCTGAGCTGAATCTTCAAGTGAGGGTGGGAGTCAGCCACAGAAGGAAGGAGGAAAGGATATTCCAGGCCAAGGGGCATCATGAGCACAGGCGAGGCAGCTAGGGACCATACATACCCTAGCTGTGGCAGAATCCACAAACACTCAGAACCACTGGAGTGATGCTAAGGCTGGGGCCACCCAGTGGAATAGCAGAAATACAATGCTGGAAGGACAGATGGGGAAGCAAAAGAGGCTGTAGGAAGCCTTTCCCAGCACCAGGTCTATTCCTCAAGGGGAGACAGACATACCTGGGCCCAAGGGAAGGTGGGCATCCCTTGATGTGGGGAGTGGCATTTCCCCTCCCCAAGTACAAGGTTGCTGCTCTTGCTACTGACACTCCCAGAAACTCCAGAGGGAGCAGCCCTCACTGAAGGGCCTACTCCAAAGTGTGCTGAATATCCTCCAAAAAAAACTTATTCTTAGGAAAGGTTTTTCCTGTGATCTTTCTCAGAGAGGAAAAGACACACAACTCTTCATTATTGCTATTCCCCCACCAGCTTTCCAAAGAACTGCTCCCACACTGGCCTCAGGAAGGGATGAAACCCCAGGCAGCAGGGTTAGGAGCAGTACTGCAGGAAGATTTCCAGGGAACAGAGAAGAAGGATCTGATTAAAGTTCATCAACTATTACGTTTTCTTCCAGGCAATTAAATTTAGCAGGAGCATTCCAGTTGATTCAGGTTGTTCCACTAACGGACACATTTTTTTAAATAGGGGAAAAAAAGTCTTTGTAGTATGGGAAAAGGTGATTAATTAAGACCACCACAAGGTATTTATTTGACTTGGGGTTTAGAAAAGCCCATCAATTTCACATAGCAAAAACTAATTTATCTCTAACTTTGATATCTAAGTTATTGCTAAATCTATTATGTTAGAGAGGATCCTATTTTTTTATAATGGCATAAAATATGGACAAAACATGAAAAATAAAATAAGAACAGCACATGCAAAAACAAAACCATTAACAACAACTCGTCAGGGAAAGCAGAGGCCTCACAGGCTGTGGTTGCAAGCCCTGGGCTTCACCCTCTGGTTCCAGCCAAGCAGACCTGACGACATTCACAGGAATCAGAGAGGTCATCCCTCACCCAGGCTGCAGAAGTCCAACTCACATGGCACCTTATCCTGTGCACCTTCTTTTTTCCCTCTGTCCTGCTTTCCAGAGGGGTAGTTGATAACTTTGAGAATAGGGACCACATCTCATCCACGGCTCTGAAGACATGAGTCAATATAGAGCTTCCAACGATCTAGCCCTGAGCTGGAAACCCAGAAATACGCATTCCACAGATGCGCTGACAAGCCCTGATTCTTCTGTCTGGCCTTCAGCCAGGTGCCTAGGCTCCTTCCCTGCGCCAGAGTCCTGGTCCCTGTTAAGTTCAGTCCTCCTTTCAAATGAGATGTTCTTGGGAAGGGGATCAAGCGGAAGTTCCTGCATGTAGAAGGAGTTGGTATCAGCTGGGGATCTGTGAGCCCCCTCTGTCCCACTTTCTGCATAAATCCTATGATTTGAGGCCTCAGTTTGGTCCAAGATATTTCTGAAAGCTTAAATATCTGTCACAAATTAGACATACTACTTCCTGCCTTTCATGATTTTTCTTCTTTCATTCCTTTCATGCCCATTTTTTAAGCTTAATATGGGATTAGCATGATGGAAACATGCCTCCTTCCTAGGTTTACCTCAGTAAGGAAGTAGACAAGAAATTGGAACCCCTGTCTCAAGTGGAGTCTCCTTGCTTATAAATCTAAGTAAAGTTGGTCCAAATCCTCGATCCACAATTTGCAGAACATGCAATGGTCTCTGTTCCTACATACAAAGTTCCTGTGTGTTCCAGGGAGAGCTCCCATCCTGATTTAGTTTATTCACCTATGACATCTTTCACTTCTGGATTCTTCCCCTTTCTGCAGGAGTATGTTACGGTTATTTAGTTCCACATGGAAGAAACCCAGACATGAACCCACATCACTTTCCGAATTTATACCACACACTCACACAAGTCCTTAGCATGCAGAATACATTTTACTAGAGGTTTGGGAAGCTGACAGATGTTTATGCCTCAAAAATGCCTACAACTTTAATTAAACATGAGTTATTCTGGTCTTGAAAATTCTTTGGCCAGTGCACCACGGGGCCAAGCATCCTCTCCATGCCTGATTCCCCTGATCTGTTCTCACTGACACCTATATTCCCACCTGGTCCTTACATGTAACAGCTCAGCCACCTCTTTTGTTTCCTCATCTCCTGGGAAACCAGGCCCCCAGAGACTCACCTTCTAAACCAAGTGACTTACCAAGATGTTTTCCTAAACAAATTCAATTCCTTCTTCAAGAGAAATTCTGAACCCTCTATAAAGAAAAGAGAAATCTTCCACTGCACAAATAAGCCTTTTCTATGTATTATGATCGGTATGATCAGTACTTGCTATGGGAATTTATTGAACACTATGGGAGCACAGAAAAATCCAGGCCCAGACCGAGGGAGTCAGAAAAGATAGCCCAGAGGAAGCAATTCTTAAGCTGAGACCTGGAAAAGGGTAGAGTCAACCAAGAGAAGAGAGAAAGAGAATCCAGAGGAAAGCACATACAAAGGCTAGAAGCAAGAGAGAGCCCTGTAACACAGAGAATTACAAGAGGTTGACACAGCAAGCTGGGTGAGGGCACAATGACAGATATGGCAGGCAAGGAGGTGGGGGCAGGTCACACTTCATAGATCAGGTTTGAACTTGTTACAGAAGGCAATGGGGAAACCTTCTAAAGGTTTAAGCAGGAAAGTGACATGGCCAGATTTGCACTTTAGAAAGATGACTCTGTGTGAAGGATGGAAAGTCAATTATTAAGAGGCAAGACTGGCAGTAGAGATGAGTAGGAGGCTACTGCATGGCCCAGCATGAACAGATGGAGGCCTGGACAAGAGAGATTCCAGAGAAGAAGAAATGGGCACAATTTTAAGAGACATTAAAGAGGAAAGAATTGCCAATCCATGATGCTGGAGTGGAAAGCGGAGAAAAGAGTCTTGAGCAACTCCAAGGTCTCTTGACTTGACCAACAAGGTGGCACACAGTGTTGTTTTACAAGATGAAGGATGCGAGAGGAAAAGCTGGTGGGTTTGGAAAAGATCTGCCACCTCTCTCCCTGCCCATAGTGCAAAGACAAATGTTTTCTCCATCCATGAACTCCCCACTCTGCTGTGTCCTGCTCATTGCAGCCACCCCCTCAAAAGTCACCTGCCATACGGGGACCTAAAAAGGCCACAGCTACATGTTGTTCTCAAACACCATGGGAAACCAATAGAGAAATCTAACAACCATGGAGAGGGTCCACCTCGTACCCTCACTGCCCAGGCTACCTTCTGCCCCCATTCTGTGCCCTTCCCCAGACAGGATTTCCAGGTCAGACCATGGCTGCCCAGGCTGGCCTCAGTCTGGGTTAGCTGGGTTCTAAATCTGACACCACAGCTTCCTCCCAGCCTGGGAGAAGGTGTCTTGGTTTTGTTCTCTTGCACATACATAGCCATTCTTCAAGTCCAGGAAAGCCAAACACAAAGGTAATATCACTTAGCCAGGTTGCAATTAGCAGATTAGCAGCTTGTTGCTCTTGTCTTGTGTCCCACTCGATGACCTCGCTTAAGCCCAGAGGGCCTCAACACTGAGCTGCTCCAGGAAAGGGCCCATCGACTTCCCTGGCAAAAAAAAAAAAAAAAAAAAAAAAAAACCCAGCCTGTCACCGTGAGTTTCCCCATTGTAGAGCTAAACTACAATTGATGTTCTGTCTCTATCAATTTCTCAGGAATGCTGGGACACGAGCCCAGTATTAATGAAGACAGCAGAAAGGAAGGCATGAGCTTGGCCACTTTCCAGAGCCAATGGACAGCGTGGATCCCGAATCATTCCGGGGACCTGGAGAAACCCAAATGAGGCAAAACAACCAGGTCCTGGCGTCACACACAGGCTTGGTGGGGCAGACAGATGCAAGAGGGCTTTGCGGAGAATTTCTGCTGGGAAGAAATAGCCTCAAGATTGTCCTTTTTAGGATCAGGTATTATTTTCATCATCCAAGAAGGGCAGTTTTAGTTTAGACTAAAAGGGCATATCCATAGGTGTATTCATCTGGTAGTACATATTCACACACACACGATCACACACACAGAGCTTACACGTCACATTAGGGGACCATGGTAAAGACAGAACTACCATTCAAGTAAGGAACTGGGGCTGTATCCCCATGTGTCTGACCAAATTCCTAAGCAACTCTCAGAACTGCCGCTCAAATTAGAAGCCCTCTCAGGTCACACGCAGAGGAAGCCTTGACTGATGTGGGAGACCTCACTGGTACTAAATCAAAAGCCAGTAAAATGCTTGTCTTCCTCTCAGTTTGAAAAATGAATAGAAACTGGCCATTGGCTCCTGTTTCTCAGACAGTGCCATCTGTGGGCTTCTCATTTTGGAACCTTTTTAAATCACAATTAATTCCTTAATCCTTCCAAACTGACCTGCTCCTCAATACTGGCTCCAGTGAAGCTGGAACAACTTAGCTAAACCATCAATCCCATCAAGCCAATTCACCGCCTCTAGGACATGGATCTGTACAGGATCTGGAGAATACAGCAGGCTCCACAGGTGCACAAAGTAGACCAAAGGTGACAGTGGGACATCCACAGTGTGGAAGATAATCCTTTCTGACACAAATTCCATAAGAATCAAAATCAGTAAGAAATAGAAGGCTCTGCCTGTAGGAACTCTGTAAAGGAGAGCTAATATCGTTAGGGATATGGTCGTTTTAACATTGTTCTGAGCAGTCTGGAGCTCCAGAACTGTGAGATAATAAATTTTGGTTGTTCTGAGGCCCCCAGCTTGAGGTACTATCTTAGGGCAGCCCCAAGAACCTAATACAGTGGTATCTTCAAGAATAAGAGACTTGTATTTCATTCACTTGTTTGACGTCTGCTTTAGTATCAGGTATATTGAACTGCCCCGCTGTTACCTAAGCAAGGAGAAAGGAGGGACCAGAACTATCTTCCTAACTTTTCACGTTCCAAGAGATACAAAAGATGCTTGCCAGTTGGCCGCAGAGAGCCAATGAGTTTGAGAACTGCTTGGTGCAGGTGACAGAAAGACGTACAATCAAGGTGATATAGCCTGATTAGACCACACGGGAACAGGCAAAAGGGCTGGCCGAATCTCCAAGGAATCTCCAGTGACAGTGGGGTTTCAAGGGAAGGAACCCTTGTCAGTGGGACGCACTGGAGCTACCACACTTTCTCGTGGAACCTGTAATTCATGAGCTGGAAGGCAGTTACAGCCATCCTAGACGAAGACCGCAACCTCATCCAGGGAAGGAGGATGCTTGCCCCCTTTAGGGTCTCTTCACTTCACTCTACCATACCTGAGGGACTAAATGCCACCATGCATGCTCACACATGCACACACACAAAGCACATTCTCTTTCAATGCCACCAGAGCAGACAGCAAAGCTAGACATTGGTAGGTGGACAAATTAGAGAATAAATGAGGTTTTTTAAATTAATTATTAGGAACAAGTCAAATCCCCAAATAAGATGATTCTAGTAACCAAATGTAACTAAAAAGTTATGGGATCTGGGCTAGATATTGTTAAGGGAGCTACTATGTAGTATGAATGGGAGATTTGGGATGGATTCACTGAAAGTGATGATTGGGAAAAAATTAAAAATCATTATGATGGTAAACCTCATCAAATAGAGATTCTTTAATAAACCAGCTGCTTGTACATAAAGCAATAAATAATGCTTTCAGGTGGCCTTGCGAGGAAGTGATGGAGTCAGAGGAGGGCTGAAAGTCACCATGGACTGGGACAGTCAGGAAAATAATGCTTAGGTGCAGCCACACTGAGCCTCAGACACAAAGACTAGCCTTGGGGAAGTGGAGAAGGAAAAGGGAAGATGAATCGACATCTTTCTTAGTGGCATGGCCAGCAAAGGCACTGGTTGGTACTTGTGAAGTACCCATGAATCTACATTATGGAATGGGGATGGGTGTTGCAAGCTTGGGGTCATAGGATCAGATATTTTGGATAGGGGAACTACAGGGAAAGGAAGATAGGGCCTTCCATGGAGGACTGTCAGTGCCAGGCTAAGTGGAAGGGATCTCACTCATCTATCCTCAGAAAACCAATGGCCTGCCTGGGCATCCTGCATCTAAGGGCCTCCCTGGCTGGCACTCTGAGCGTCCTTCTTGCACGAGTCTGGTGCTGGCATTTGGGAGTGCGCATAGGCCATTATGTTTGGTGAAGGGATAACTGGATGACACTGCTGGCCAGGAGACCAGCACACAAGTCCCAGCTCAATTTCACAAAGCACCGAGAACTGCCAGAACCCTAGGGAGTAGCCCCTTCTCCGGCTTGGGGAGGCAAAATGGGCTTTTGAAGCTTATGAGACAGTGTGTTTTGTCTGGCTTCTGGCCATCAGGAAAAAATACAACAAAGGAAAGAGAAAAAGATATGGATTATTGGCATGAATGGCCTAATGACAAACACATTTGCATGTGTTTCTGCATGGAGAGCCTGCCCTCTCTGTGGCCTAACAGGGTTTTCTCCTGTGCTCCAAAGAGCAAAGTCAGGTGCCAGCCACAGAGAAAACATCTCTTCTCTTCCCAGGACCCTTGGTTTAATGTGGGTGGCTCCAGGTGCCTGAGTTTGGGCCACTACCTCACATGCCTGATTCACCATCTCCGACCTGTGGTTTCTCCGTCTATGCAGAGGATTGGCTGGACTTTGCCTGAGAGCCATGGGCCATGCTTAACTCTGGGGTGAAAGGCACAGTAGATATGTCTTGTGTGAACCCCCACAAGTCAGGGACCATCTTAAACACTTCATATCTATTGTCTCATTTGACCTTCACAAATTCCTACAAAGTAATGAATCTTATCCCCATTTTAAAGGTCAGAAAACTGAGGCTTAGAAAACACACCATTTCCATCTTCCCACACTGCCACCCTGTGTGAAAAAGAGCTACATAAATTATTAAAGAAAATTAAGATTCATGGATTTCAGAGCTGAAAGAAACTTCAAGTAACATCTTTTCCAATTTCTTTACTATACAGTTGGTGAACTTGAGGTCAAAAGAGGAAAACTGACTCGCCCAAAGTTGCACAGAACTAGGAAGAGAATGCTATTGCATGCATTCCGGGCCTCAGCCGATCGTAATTTGGAGGCATTTTAAACAAAGGCAAGATTAACAATAGAGAAAGGGCTGTTCCTAACAGGGGCTGTATATAGACAACTGGGAAAAGCCCCCAGCAACCTACTCCTGCATGCCCCAAACTCCTGGGTGGCTTCCAAGAACATGATAAGGTGCTGCCACTTGCAGGTAATGAGTAAATACCTTTGCATGGTGTCCACGTATGTGTCATGTTGAGACCTGGGTATCATCAACATGTCACCCATCAAAGGCCCGACCTTTGCTTTCCTCACTCTGCGCAACCCAATGCCAAGCACGCAGAGAACACACTGGCCACGGTCGAGAAACAAAAGGACCTTGCTAAAGCTGGAATGTAAATTAGGAATTATAAACAGAATGTCAGCTTGGATAAACCCTTTCAACTTACCAGCGGACCTTGTCCACAATGTCAGTTAGAAGGAAAATAAAAGAAAAGGAGAAACAATGAGAAAAAAGGAACAGGGATGCAGAGAGAGGAAAGACAGTAAATAAAAAAAGACCTCAGAGGGCATCACTCAGCGATAACCTGGTCCTCGAAGTCTGGCCGATGGCTCTTTATGATGAAATCCCAAACATACCCCATCCTAGTTGAACCCTTAAACCTGGAGAGAGGGCGTGGTGAGAAGCTGGACCTGCAGCAATGTTTCAAGGCCAGTGATGTTAGACCCTCTGATCCGCATATTCTCCATCCAGCTCCTATCAGTCCACAGGCACTCAAAGTCCTAAAAACCATCCAACTTCAGGTTGACAAGCCTAGGCCCTAACCTATAAGAAGTAGGTTAGGGCAGGGCGCAGTGGCTCACACCTGCAATCCCAGCACTTTGGGAGGCCGGGGCAGGCAGATCACGAGGTCAGGAGATGGAGACCATCCTGGCCAACATGGTGAAACCCCGTCTCTACAAAAATTAGCTGAGTGTGGTGGCATGCGCCTGTAGTCCCAGCTATTCAGGAGGCTGAGGCAAGAGAATCACTTAAACCCAGGAGGCAGAGGTTGCAGTGAGCTGAGATCATGCCACGGCACTCTAGCCTGGCTACAGAGCAAGACTCCGTCTCAAAAAGTAATAATAGAAATAAAAATAAAAAGAAGGTCAGGCTGTGTATGAGACCCTGTATAGGTCATTCTGTCCTAAGCCCAGTGTCCTGTGAGTCTGAGTGGGCCCATGATTTTGAATATCCATCAGGATACAAATAAGGTATATACAGAGACCAGCATAAGGCCTGGCCCATAGTAGGAACTTGTAATAGTAGTTATGACTATTTACAGTCTATGCGAGGCATGGCAGGGACTGATGTACTAAATACGTTTTCTTTTCCTCTTGGACACACAGGCCATACACCAGCCTCCTCTGCAGTGAGGTGTGGTCGTGTTACTGAGTTCTGGCCATGGATCGTGGGCAGAAGTGCTGTGCTCCACTTAGGTCTGCTCCATTAAAACCTTCCATGTGTCATTCTCCTTTTCCCCCATCTGTCAGCCAGACACAGAAACTCGGTACAGCAATCCACAGCCCCAGGGTAAGGCAGAACCACGGATGGAAGGAGCCAATGTCGCTAAATGAACAATATCTAATGCCACCTGGAGAGACACCAGGAACATCATACTGGACTACGTGTGAGTGGGAAACAAGCTTTCTGCTATATTAAGCCACAGAGATTTGGGGATTTGCTTGTTATAACCATGCAAACACTAACATTACTTACTCTAATGTAGATCTTAAGTTTGGTTTCCTGAAAACACTCCACAAGGATTGAAGCCCTACTCTTTCTGTGACAATTTTTATGAAGCTCTGGCCTTCTGTCAGGGCCCTGGAAGCTTCTCTGTGAGGCCTGATTACTGCCAAGAGTCCTTTTTCCACTGAGACAGACCTGTCTGATGCTACATCTGAACCTCCTGCCAATCCAAGAGCTATCTGCCCAAAGACAGGCTGCCACATCCTCAGCTCACCCCACTCCACACCTGCCAGGCTTAACTGGCTTCTAGGAATACCTCCCAGCTGAGTTAGGGGTAAGAATAAGGTTTATGCCTTGACTCTTAAGGGGCAGCAGGAAGTAATAAAGAGACCATTAGGTACAGTGCCAGTTGAAATCAAAAGGAAAAATGCCAAAGCCATATGTTATAATGTTATAATGTGGAAGCATAGGTCATAGTCCAAGTGCTGTAGACACATTCATTACACATTTATTCATTTGAAAATGTACACAGCAACTGCTGTGGGGTAGGTACAAATAACCAGTGAGTGTTGTTCATTGAGTCAAAGACATATTTGCCATTGTAGCTCTGCACATTGGTACTTTCTCTCCTTCTCTTCCCAGTACAATTGTTCTTGGATTGCAAAACTACTACTTCTAATTAGCCTTGGTCATCCATTTATGGTTAGTCTATGGACGAACTTGAACTGGAGAATACAATGCAGCAAATGGAAAACCTTGTTACGTGTGAATTCTCCTTTAAAATCCTCATTTTCTTTTATACCACACATTTTATATACACTCAATGACTCAATCTTCTACTCCTGTGAATTTTCCCTGCCCCCACCAATGCTGGCATTTGAATGGCTATGGGTCTTCTTAGAAAAAAACTTCTTAGAAACAAGCAACTTGTTTTTTTCTAAAGGAGGCTGTGTTTATTCACTGCACACAAATGACAGCATGTTCCTCAGTCCCTGCTGGATTTCACCAGTCAACATCTACGGACACAAGTGACAACTTCGACTAACATTATTTGACTCCTTCTTATCTCTCACCATCTAATGGAACCATTGAGCTCAACGCAATACTCTTTTCATCCAGGACATAGCCTAGGTCAATGTGGAGTAAAAGCTGCAAGCATAACTCTTGCATTCGAAAATCAACTTTGGCCACGCGCAGTGGTTCACACATTTTGAGAAGCTGAGGCAGGCAGATCACCTGAGATCAGGAATTTGAGACCAGCCTGCCAACATGGTGAAACCCTATCTCTACGAAATACAAAATTATAAAAATACAAAATTTACAAAATACAAAAATTAGCCAGGCGAGGTGGCAGGCACTTGTAATCCCAGCTACTCAGGAGACTGCGGTAGGAGAATCACTTGAACCAGGGAAGTGGAGGTTGCAGCAAGCTGAGATTGCACCACTGCACTCCAGCCTGGGTGACCTAACAAGACTCTGTCTCAAAAAATAAAAAAACCTCAGCTTTAACTTGGTAATCCACCAACAATCCCTGTATGGTGGCAGGAAGTCTCACTCTGCTTCAGGTTGTCAGCTGAGGGCCATGGTTAAGTTAGCTAACCTATATGAGTCTTCTTTCTGTTTCATGTTGTGTTGTGTTTTCATTTGAAAAATGGGGATGAGTGTATTCTTTGCATATCTACTCATGTTTTTTTGATGATCAAAGAATATAAATGGAAGTACTTTGTAAACCATAAAGCAGATACATTGGGACAGGATGGGGCTGTCATTCAGTTGCTCCCTAAGCCAAATATGCCCCTCGATAACATTCTCACAGATGCTCGTAGTTCCTATGTCTTCTGCAAAGCCCAGTATAGACTAATTTTCCACTTTTCTAAATATTAACCTAGTGGTCCATTTGTTTACTCCTTTCTAGCCATATGCCTTTCACGGTTTAGCATTTTAGCTCTCAAGCATTTTATGCACCAAATTCCTGTTGGCTAATTGGGGTGTGTGTGGATAGGTGTGTAGATGTGGATGTGTGTGGCTGGAGGCCTTCCGCACTAAACTGGCAAGGACTGTCCCATACTCATCTGAGTCGTTTCTCTGGTGTGTCTGCATGTGTGGCCCTTAACAGGGATCCACAGAGATAGGGCATCTAAATAAGCCTTTGGAGTGAGGGAAACTAGAAAACTTCATAAAGTGTATATTGCCTGAGTTAAATCTCAAAAGGTGGAAAGACATTAGCCAAACAAGGGAGCAGCACATGCAAAGGCCAGGAAGTTCAGAGGACCTCAAGAGCTGAAACTCACTAAGGGGGACAGTGAGGGCCAAGCGTCAACAAGGTAGGCCCAATGGTGGAGAAGAGTGGAGATGTACAGATGGGCAGGTGCAGGAGGACAAGGGCTACAGCTGCTACTGACTAATAACGGAGGAAGAATCTGGAAAACCTGTGATCTTCAGCATGGGCTACAGCTTTTTTACATTCTAAATCCTGTTATTCTGTTCCTCTTTGTCCCCAGGGTGGTAACTCAGAAATCCCCTCACTACCACCCCAAGTTTCTCACATCCAGCATCCAGCCCAGACATAGGAATTAGACCAGCAGAGGCCCAGAGCAGAGGTGGGTGCCCAGGCTGGCCAGTGGGCACCCCCTTCTTGAGTGTACTCTGCATCCCTGCCAGCCAGAGGACGGCCCCACATTACTTCAGCCCCTGCCTTCTTTGTGTTCCATGTTCATATTTTCTTGACACAAACCATACAAAGTTTCAACACTTGGAGACTGCAAAGTAAACCACTTGTACATACCAGGTCTGGTAACACTTTAAATAATAGGCCAGTTAGTTAATGCTGCACTACAATAAAAATTCCCGTCCAAGTACACATTACATCCTCATTAATGCCAAGTGAGTTCAGAGTGATTAATGTTATGACAATAAATCACTGGGAAATCATTATGACCGCCAGGCTGCAGCACACAGTGGGGCCCAGAGCAGCCTCGGCTTCTGCTACTCTCTGAGCACACTAGGGTGCTGCCTGCCCCTCCATCAGGCATACTCAGCACCCTCCAAAGCACAGCGCCAGTGAGCATGGGGCTGTGCCAGAGAGCTGGGCTAGTGAGTCCTACTCGTGAGGCCAATCTCAAGTTATCTGGGAAGAGGGGACAAGATTATCAGAACATGCCCTCTCCTCCAACAGAAAGAGAGCATGTGTTGGAAGCTAGAAACCAAGCCCTCATGTCCATGGGCAAAAAGGCTCTCAGCCTCCTGGTAGAGACCCAGGTAGGGAAAGCTTGGCCAGTTCTAGCTGCATTGGGCATCATGAGGAGGGGCTCAGGGAAGTGGGTAGGTCTCTCATAAGGGACAGTGGAGGGTGTGGTCAGGGAAAAGGGGACTTGTGCCCAAGAAACTCAGGCAGAGACAGAGGCCCCTGTCTTCAGGAAGTTTCTCTCAAGGCAGTAGATGGAAAATGGTTTTGTGGTTGGTCAAAGAAATAGGGCAGCTGTGCTCTTTCTCAGCATCTCTAAGCCATGTTGGGGCTAGTCCATGGGATAGGAGACTGCTCCATGGGTAGAGACTGGTGCTCATTCAGGACCCTTGAAGTTGGAGATTCCAGGCTAGCAAATAAGATGGTGACAACAGGGGATGAGAACCAGATGAGAAGAAAGAGAACTTTACAAACCATAGAAACTGGCATCTCAGCCTTTAGGATACAGAGAAGGCTGGGTAACCCAAAGAGCAACTGCAGCTCCTCCCCAGCTCACCCCACAAAGCCCACTTTGCACTCATTGCCCAAATGGCTGTAGACTCTGTCTTGGCCTATGGGAGGCCTTAGGCTACTGGCACATGCCAGACCTTATGTGAGTGCTGGTTTTTGGCTTTTGTCCTCAGTTTTTCTGAAGCAGGTTTGATCTGGCCTGCTATGAGCTCCTCTAACCTTTGGGGATTTTGTGACCAGCACAGTACCTGAAATATAGTAGATATTCAGCACATGATGCAATCAGGCACTGGGTGGAAAGCCAGAACTCTCCAGCCTGTCTTTCATTGAATGGACCCCCACCTCCAACATTGCTGGCCATCTACCCACCCTGCCCAGTGTTTTCTCAAAGCACAGCCTCTCAGGAGTGGGCATCCAGGCTAAGACTGGAGCCCCAGATGGACATGGGGGTGAGGAAGGGTGGGCTTACTCCAAAGTTGGAAAGTCCAGCTCAGAGTTTCCACTCAGTCATCAAAAGTCAACCTTATTGATTAATGAAGATGCTGGGCTAACCATGAAGTGAGGACAGAAGTGGCTAGAAGTCGTTGTTGACTTTTCAAACAACCATAAATTCCATAAGGGTGACAAAAGAGACTTCTCTGTAATCTTGTTCATTATTTACACTAAAACCTAATTAAAGTCATTATGTGTTTTGTTCATTAAACAAACTTACTATTACAGACAGCAAGCCAGAACAAGGGCTGCTGGGCTCACTCTGGAAGTGGAACGTCTCAGGCCCAGCCAGAGCCCAACACCCAACCATCTTTTCAGTCACACTTTCTCTGGAAAGAGACACTCTGCAGAGAGAAACAGAATAGGATAAGAAGCAGGGACAAGAAAACTATCACAAAACTCTCCTGAAGTACCTGTCTTCTCTGTTCTGCCTCTTTCTACAAAGCAAGAACAAAAAATTCCTTCCCAAGTCCCATTTCACTTCAAGGGAACTGGATCCAGACCAAGATGAACACAAAGTAAATGCTTTGCTGTTGGTCAAAGAAATAGGGCAGCTGTGCTCTTTCTCAGCAACTCAAGGCCATGTGGCAGCTGACCCATGGGATAGGACTAAGCATAATAGTCCATTTAACTGATCAACATTTCTGGATGCATCTCATGAACAGGCTCCAGTGGAGGGCTTGGGGTGGAGGGGGGAAATCAGATCTATCTCTAAAGTCACTGGCACTCTAATAAGGGTAATGGGAAGGTAATCTAGTTATAAGGCCAATTGTGAGCAAGATCCCAAAAAGGACATTATATATTAAGTGTCAATTCATCAAAAAATGTAACACTTATAAACGTGTGCACCAAACATCAGAGCTCCCACATATGAAAGGTGAAATAAACAGTTCTATAAAGATAGTTAGATAATTTTCAATAACTTATTTTCAATAATGGATAGAATACATAGACAGAGGATCAATGCAGAAAAAGAAAACTTTAACAATACGTAAGAGCGATAAGATTTGTTTCTCAAAGCACAGTTGCTCAGGAGTGGGGATCCGAGCTGAGACTGGAGCCTCAAATGGACATGGTAGTGAAAAAGGGTGAGCTCTTATTCTAAGGTAGGAAAGACCAGCTTATACTTTCCATTTTGGCACCAAAAGTCAATCCTATTAATTAATGAAGATGCTGGCTAGATATAACATTGATACAGAACACTCCACCCAAAATTAGCAGAATAAACGCACATTCTTCTCAAATGCACATGCAACATTCCCAAGGATAGACCACATATTAGGCCCCAAAATGAGTCTCAATAAATTTTAAAATATTGAAATTATACAAATAATTATTGCTATTACCATAAAGGAATAAATCTAGAAATCAATAACAGAAGAAAATCTAGAAATTTCACAAATATGTGGAAATTAAAGAATATACTCTTTTTAAAAGGAATTTTATTATGGATACATAAGAATATACTATGATGTTATAAGATACATACACACATAGTAAAATGGTTATTATAGTGAAACATATTAACATGTCCATTATCTCCTATAATCACCCATTTTCCTCCCTATGGCAAGAGCATCTGTAATCTACTCATTCAGCAAAAACTCTGAATGCAATACACTATCGTTAACCATAGTCCTCATTTTGCACAATTTCTCAGCTTCTTCATCCTACATCCTTTGACCTATATCTCCATTTCCTCTCCCCACCGCTCCCCGCTCAACCCTAATAACCACTGTTTTATTCTCCCTATATATATTTGACTTTTTTTGGAGACCACATATAAGTGGGATTATGCAATATTTTTCTTTCTGTGTATAGCGTATTTCACTGAGCATAATGTTTTCCAGGACCATCCATGTTGTGGCAAATGCCAATAGCCAAAATATAGAAACAATATATCCTTGAAAAAGCAATGGGTCAAAGAAGAAATCACAATGGAAATTAGAGTATGCATAGAGACGAATGGGGAAAAAGCACAACATATCAAAACATGGGACACAATGAGCATCAGGAAGAACAGCTAATGGATGCTGGGCTTAATACCTAAGTGATGGGATGATCTGTGCAGCAAACCACCATGACACAAGTTTGCCTGTGTAACAAACCTGCACAACCTGTACATGTACCCCCGAACTTAAAATAAAAGTTGGAAATTTTAAAAAGTCAGAAAGAGAGAGAGAGAAGATGCAAATAAAATCAGAAATGAAAGTGGGAACATGACCATCAACCCTAACAAAATAGAAAAGATTATAAGAATACTATAAGCAATTGCATGACAACAAATTAGATAACCTGCATGAAATAAACAAATTCCTAGAAACACACAAATTACCAAAGCTCACCCAAGAAAAAGCAGAAAATCCGAACAGACCTATAACAAGAGATTGAGAGGGCTTTACAAGATAGCTGATTAGAGGCATCTCTTACTCCCCTCCTTCGCTAGGAAGAACCAAAATAGTGAGTAGCTAATTACACTTCGAATAGATGACCCAAGAGAGGACACTGAAACTCAGCAGGGAAATGACAGGAAACATGTAAAGCAAAGAAGGAGAGAAAAGTGAGGCAACCTGCTTGGCCAGGGTCAGCTGGAGCTGGGAGAGACTCCTGAATGTGGGAAAAGGGTAAATGAGAGACACTCACCCCAACCCGCACCCAGGTGTCCATAGTCATAGGACAGCTCCTTGATCCTAGCAGGACCTGAGACCAACAGAGGAAGGTCCCACATGGAGGTATTGCTCCAGAAAGAGAGCTTACACTGGATCACACATACCTCTAAATCTTAAGCAGTAGCAGCATGGTGCCATTTTGAGTGCCCAGCCCACACCAGACTACATCCTTCAAATTGTATTGCCTGCAACCACTAAGGCTGTAGACTACTGTAAGCTGAGGTGCAAGTGAAGCCCACACTCCCAGCCACCTGACTATGGCTATTTCCAGGGAAGCAACCCCACACTCCCTAATATCAGGGCTGTCATGCTAGCCACTACTACCTCCAACTGATAATTCTACCAAAAGCCTGGGGCTCACTCACCCTTGCATACTACAGCCAGCATCTATATGCACCATCAGGGAGCCCCAGGGCACAGCCTGGCTGAGCTCCCCACATCCACCCAGTAGCCAAGCATGCCATGCAGGGCCTGCTGATCACTCAACCATAAGAAAGAATCTCAGAGCTGGAAGACAGGTCTTTTGAAATAATCCAAATCAATAAAATAAAGAAAAAAATTAAAATGAATAATCAACGTCTTTGTGACATATAGGACATAATAAAGCAACCAAATAGTTAAATCATCAGTGTCTCAGAAGGTGAAGAGAGAACAACATGTTAGAAAAACCTACTGAATAAAATAATAGAAAAAAACTTTACAGATCTAGCAAGAGACTGAGATATCCAGACATATCCAGGAGGCTCAGAGATCCTCAAGCAGGGGATACAATGCAAAAAGATGTTTTCCATTATACACCATAATCAAATTGCCTAAAGTAAAAAACGAAGAGAGAATCCTAAAAACACCAAGAGAAAGGTGTTTGGCCCCCAAAATGAACTCCCATCAGACTAACAGCAGACTTCTCAGCAGTAACCTTACAGTCTAGGGGATAATGGAATGGCATAGTCAAAGTGCTGAAAGAAAAAAACTGTCAGTAAAGGATACTATGCCCAGCAAAATTATCCTTCATAAGTGCAGAAGAAATAAAGTCTTTCCTGGACAAGCATAAGCTGAGGGAATTCATCACCACTAGACTGTTCCTACAAAACTGCTAAAGGGAGTCCTAAACCTGGAGGTGAAAGGATGACATTCACCACCATGAAAATATACAAAAGCATAAAATTCACTGGTTAAAAAAACATGTAAATAAAAAAGAGAAAGAACTCAAATGGCACCACTGCAGAAATCTACCAAACCATAGGTACAAAGAGGGGAAAATAAAGGAACAAAGAATACATGGAACAACCAGAAAACAATTAACAATATGACAAGAACAAAAGCTCACATAACAATAACAACCTTGAATGTAAACAGATTAAACTCTCCACTTGAAAAATATAGATAAGATGAATGAATAAAAAGCATAATGCAACTATGAATTGCCTACAAGATATTCATCTTACCTGTAAAGATATATGTAGACTGAGAGCAAAGGAATGGAAAAGATATTCCACACAAATAGAAACCAAAAGTGAGGCAGGTTAGCTATACTTAGATAAAATAAACTTTTAGTCAAAAACAGGAAGGAAAGAAGGAAGGAAGGAAGGACGGAAGGAAGGAAAGAAGGAAGGCAGGCAAGGAAGGCCATTGTATAATAATAAACTGATGAATGATCAATCCAGCAGGAGGATATAACAATTCTAAGTACATGTGCACCCAACATTGGAAAACCCAGATTGATAAAGCAAATCTTACTAGAGCTAAAGAGAAAAACTGACTTCAATACAATAATAATGAGGAACTTCAATACTCTACTCTCAGCATTAGACAAATCATCAAGACAAAAAAAAATCAACAACAGCAACAAAACATTATATTTAAATTGGACTTAAGACCGAATGGACCTAACAGATATTTACAGAGAATTTTATCCAATGACTTGAGGATACAAATTCTTCTCATCAGCACATGCAACATCCTCCAGAATGGACCATGTTAGGCCACCAAAAAAGTCTCAACCATTTTTTTTAAATTTAAATCATATAAATACCTTCTCAGATCAATATTTCAGACTCATTTCTAAAACTAGAAATCAACAACAAGAAGAACTTTGGAAAACATACAAATACATGGAAATTAACCAACATGTTCCTAAATAAGCATTGGATCAATAAAGAAATTAAGATAGAAATCAAAAAAAATTTGAAACAAATGAAAATGGAAACACAATATACCAAAATCTGTGGGATACAACAAAAGCACTGCTGAAAAAGAATTTTACAGCAGTAAATATCTACATCAAAAAAGTAGAAAGATTTCAAATAAATAATTTAACAGTACACCTCAAGGAACTAGAAAAGCAAAAACAAGTCAAACCCAAAATTAGCAGAAAGAAAGTAATACCAAGGTGATGGATTGACCTGTGCAGTGCAGCAAATCACCATGGCACATATTTACCTGTGTAACAAACCTGCACATTCTGCACATGTACCTTGGAACTTAAAATAAAAGTTGAAGAAAATAAATAAATAAAAATAAAAAAGAACAGCACTAAATTGAGAACTAAAAAAAATACAAAGAATTAATAAAATAATAAATTGGTTCTTCAAAGAGATAAACAAAATTAATAATCCACTAGGTAGGCTAACCAAGAATAGAAAAGAGAAGACCCAAATAAACAAAATCAGAAATGAAAAAGGAGACATTACAGCTGATATCACAGAAATACAAAAGACCATCGGAGACTATTAGGAACAACTATATACTAACCAACTAGAAAATCTAGAGGAAATGGACAAACTCCCAGAAACAACCTACCAAGAGTGAATCAGGAAGAAATAGAAAATCTAAATGGACCAATAATGAGTAGAAAGAGTAAATCAGGTATTAGAAGTCTCCCAACAAAGAAAAGCCCTGAACTGGGTGGATTTACCACTGAATTCTACCAAACACATAAAGAAAAATGAATACCAATTCTCCTCAAACTGTTCCCAAAAAATTGAAGAGGAAGGAATTCTCCCACACTCATTCTATGAAGCCAGCATTACCCTGATACTGAAACCAGACAAGAACATAACAAAAAATAGAAAACTACAGGCCAATATCTCTTATGAACATAGATGCAAAAATCCTCAATAAAATACTAGTAAACCAAATCCAATACCACATTGAAAAGATAACATATCATGATCAAGTGGGATTTATACCAGGGATGCAAAGATGATTCAACAAATGCATATCAATAAATATGACACATCACATCAATAGAATGAAGAACAAAAACTATGTGATCTTCTCAACAGATTCAGAAAAGGCATTTGATAAAATTCAACATTCCTTCATGATAAAAACTCTTAACAACTAGGCATAGAAACACATATCCCAACATAACAAAGCCCAGATATGACAAACCCACAGCTAACAACATACTCAATGGAGAGGAGTTGAAAGTCTTTTCTCTAAGAACTGGAATGAGCCAAGGATGCTCACTTTCACCACTGTTATACACACTGGAAATCCTAGCCAGAGCAATTAGGCAAGAGAAAGAAATAAAAGGCATCAAAATTGGAAAAGAGAAAGTCAAATTGTCTCTCTTTGCAGACAACATGATCTATCTTATATTTAGAAAAACTCAAAGACACTACAAAAAACTCTTTTAATAATAAACAAATTTAGTAAAGGTACAGAACACAAATCAATGTATAAAAATCAGTAGCACTTCTATAAATCAAAATGAAACGACCAAAAAGCAAATCAAGATGACACTCCCTTTTACAATAGCTACCCCCAAAATATAAAATACATAGAAATAAATTTAACAAAGGAGGTCAAAGATCTCTAAATGGAAAACTACAAAACACTGATGAAAGAAATTGAAGAAGACACAAATAAAAAGACATCTCATGCTTATGTATTAGAAGAGTTAATATTGTTAAAATGACCATACTGCCCAAAGAAATCTACAGATTCAGTGTAATCTCCTATCAAAATCCCAATGACTTTTTTTTACATAAACAGAAAAAAAAAATCCTAAAATTTGCATGGAACCAAAAAAGATCCAGAATAGCCAAAGCAATCCTGAGCAAAAAGAACAAAGCTGGAAACATCACACCACCTGACTTCAAAACATATGGCAAGGCTATAGATATCAAACAAGTATGATATTGGTATAAAAATAGGCACATAGACTAATGTGTAGCCCAGAAATAAATCCACTTATTTACAACCAACTGATCTTCAACAAAGCCATTAAGAGTACACATTAGGGGGACCAGGCATGGAGGCTCACGCCTGTAATCCCAGCACTTTTGGAGGTCAAGGCAGGTGTATCATGCGTCAAGAAATCGAGACTATCTGGGCCAACATGGTGAAACCTTGTCTCTACTAAAACTACAAAAAATCAGTCAGGCATGGTGGCAGGCACCTGTAGTCTCAGCTAATGGGGAGGCTGAGGCAGGAGAACCGCTTGAACCTGGGAGGGGGAGCTTGCAGTGAGCCGATATTGTGCCACTGCACTCCAGCCTGGCAACAGAATGAGATTCCATCTCAAAAAAATAAGAAAAAAAGTATTCACTGGGGGAAGGACACCCTCTTCCATAAAATGGTGCTGGGAAAACTCAATAACTATATGCAGAAGAATAAAAGTGGACCCCTATCTCTTACCATATACAAAAATCAACTCAAGATAAATGAAAGATTTAAAGATAAGGCCTAAAGCTACAAAACTCCTAGGAGAAAACACAGGAAAAGCTATTCAGAACATTGGTCTAGGCAAAGACTTTCAGATCTTGCAATGGCTAAGATCTGAAAAGCACAAGCAAAAGAAAAATTAAATGTGACTAAAAAGCTTCTACACAGCAAAAAAAACAATCAACAGAATAAAGAGACAACCTTTCAAGTGGGAGAAAATATTTGCAAACTACTCATCCAACATGGGGCTAATACCCAGAATATACGAGGAACTCAAACAACTCAACAGTAAAAGAAACCAAGTAACCCCATTAAAAAATGGACAAAGGAAATGATAGACATTTCTCAAAAGAAGACATACAAATAGTCAACAGATCTATAAAAAAAAAAAAGTTCAACATCACTAATCAACAGAGAAATACAAATCAAAACCACAATGAAATAATGAAATACTTTCTCACACCAGTTGCCTTTTTTTTTTTTTTTTTTTTTTTTTGAGACAGGGCTTTACTCTGTCACCCAGGCTGGAGTGCAGTGGCATAATCACAGTTCACTGAACCTCTTCCTCCTGGGCTTAAGTGATCCTCCCACCTCAGCCTCCTGAGTAACTGGGATTACAGGTACATGTCACCATGCCTGGATAACTTGTATTTTTAGTAGAGACAGAGTTTCTCCATGTTGATCAGGCTGGTCTAAAACTCTTAGACTTAAGCAATCCTTCCACCTTGGCCTCCCAAAGTGCTAGGATTACAGGCGTGAGCCACTATCCGTGGCCTGGAATGGCTATTACTACAAAGGCAAAAATATGGGGAAAAAAGAAATTCTTATACACTGTTGGTGAAAATGCAAATTAGTACAGCCACTATAGAAAACAGTATGGAGATTTCTCAAACTAAAAAAAGAACTACCATGATCCAGCAATCCCACTAATGCGTATTTACTCAAAGAAAAAGAAATCAATATATTAAAGGGATACATGCACTCCCATGTTTATTGCAGCACTATTCACAATAGCAAGATGTGGAATCAACCTTCACTTGTCCATCAGCAAATGAAGGCATAAAGAAAAGCTGGCACATTTACACAATGGAATGCTATTTGGCCATAAAAAAGAATGAGATTATGTCATTTTCAGCAACATGGATGGAACTGGAGGTTATTACGTTAAGTAAAATAAGCTGGGCCTAGAAAGACAAATATTGCATGTTCCCACTAATATGTGGGAGCTAAAATCATTGATCACATGGAAACAGAGAGTAGAATGACAGATACCAGAGACTAAGAAGGGTATAAAGGTGGGAGGAGACAGATGAAGAGAGGTTAGTACATGGGTACAAACATACAGTTAGAGAGATGAAATAAGTTCTAATGTTTGATAGCATAGTAGGGTTACTATAGTTAATAATGATGTATTGTATTTTTCAAAATAGCTAGAGAAGAGGACCTGAAATGTACCAAACACATAGAAATAATAAATATTTGGGTAATGTATACCCTAAATATCCTGACTTAATCATTACACATTCTATGCATGTAACAGAATTTTGTTAAAAATGTTTTTAAAAAATGGGTGAACCACATGGACCTCTATCAATATGAGTACATTTCAGAAAAGGTTTTGGGGACATTGGACAAGGAAGTTGAGTTGCAACATACGATGTGTAATAAGAACATAGATTTGCACACATGTAGCATTGAAAATCAACAACACTGTCATACGAAGGCTCATCCATATGTAGTAAAAGTATAAAAACTATGATTAGATAAAAGACAGACAACCCCAGGGAGGAAGGAAGGGGAACAAGATTGGGGTGGAGTTTCAATTATCTCTATTTGAAAAATGAGCTCTGGCACAAATAAAACAAAATATTTACACTTACTACATTTCAATAGCATACACTTACTGTGTTGTTCTATGCTTGAAATATTTTGTCATACAAAAATAGGTCTCGTCCCTGAGGGGTTCAAGAGAGCTGTTGGATTACAACTTTCTTCTTTTCTTTTCTTTCTTTCTTTTTTTTTTTTTTTTTTTTTTTTTTTTAGATGGAGTCTAATTCAGTCGCCCAGGCTGGAGTGCAGTGGTGTGATATTGACTCACTGCAACCTCTGCCTCCTGGGTTCAAGCAATTCTCCTGCCTCAGCCTCCCAAGTAGCTGGGATTACAGGCACATGCCACCATGCCCATCTAATCTTTGTATTTTTAGTAGAGACAGAGTTTCACCATGTTGGCCAGGCTGGTCTCGAACTCCCGACCTCAAGAGATCTGCCCGCCTTGGCATCCCAAAGTGCTGGGATTACAGGCATTAGCCACTGCACCTGGCCAATATCACTTTCGCAATCTACTTTTGACCAATAACGTTGGTAAGACATAAAGAAGAGAAACACAAATCTCAAAGAGAGAGAGAAAGAGACTGAATCAGTAACCAAATACCTTCCAACAAAGAAAATCCCTGGGCCAGATAACTTCACTGGTGAATTTTACTAAATATTTAAAGTGAAATTAACACCAATTCTTCTCAAAGGAAGGAATGCTGCCTAACTCATTCTATGAAGCCAGCATTTCCCTGGTACCAAAGCCAGATATAGACATCACATGAAAAGAAAATCACATACCAATATCTCTTATGAATAAGATGCAAAAATATTTGACAAAATACTAGTAAATTGAACACAGCAGCACATTAAAAAGGAGTAAATACCATGACTAAGTGGGATTTATCCCAGGAATGCAAGGAATGCTCAACATAAGAAAATAAGAAAATGTAATGTACCACATTATTAGAAGGAAGAATAAAACCACAGTCGCCCCCATTGATGCACAAAAGGCATTTGACAAAATCCAACACTCTTTTCTTATAAAAAGAATGCAGAAAGATAAGAATAGAGGGGAATTTCTCCAACATAATAAATATCATTTATTGAAAACTTATTGCTAACATTATGCTTAGTGGTGAAAGACTGAAAAATTTCAGTCTTAGGAACGAGACAAGGATGCCCACTTTCACCACTGCTAGTCAACGTCATACTGGAATTTCTACCTAGAGAAAATAGGCAAGAAGAAAATGAATAAAAGACATCCAAGTTGGAATAAAAGAAATAAAAGTCTCTTTATTCATAGATTACATGATCTTATGTAAAGGAAAAATCCCAAAGATTTCACAAAAAGCTACTAGAGTTAGTATACCAATGCAGTAAAGTTGCAGGAGACAGAATCAACCTATAAAAATCGACTGTTTCTATACACCAGCAATGAAAATGTGAAATGGAAATTAAGAAAAGAATTCCATTTACAATAGTATCCAAAAGAATAGAATACCTAGGAAAAAACTTGACAAAGGAGGTAAAAAGAGTTGTACACAGAAAACTACAAAGCATTGCTGAAAGAAATTAAAGGAGACCCTAAGTAAATAGAAAGACATCCTGTGCTCATGGATCAGAAGATGTAACATTATTAAAATGTCAATTCTACTCAAAGAAATCTACATATTCAATAAAATCCCCATCAAAATTCCAACAGCCTTTATTTTTCCATAATGTAAAATTTAATCCTTAAATTCATATGAAATTTCAAGGGACTCCAAATAGCCAAAACCATCTTAAAAAAAGAAAGTTGGAGGACTGACTCTTGCCTGTTTCAAAACTTACTATAAAACTAAAGTAATCAAGACAGAGTAGCACTGGCATAAGGATAGACACACAGACTTATAGAATAGAATTGAGAATCCAGAAATAACCCTATAATTCTATCACTAACTTTTATTATTTTTTTTTTTTGAAAGAAAGGAAAAGAGAGGAAAGAAAGTGAGAGTGAAAGAAAGAAAAAAAAGAATGTACGAGAGAAAGAAAGAGGAAGAAAAAGAGGGAGAGAGAACAGGATTCTTGTTCTACTGCCCAGGCTA